>OVBE01013542.1:0-12643 GCA_900406425.1 Iberis pinnata | reverse complement strand
TAGAAAGTAGAAAGAAGAAGTCTTTGTGGTCTAGTAAACTCGATGAGCTTGCTCCCTCATTTTCTCTTAGGTTCTCACTTCTCATATATATCTCTCTTTTCTCCTTCAAAAAAGTATATATTTCCGTATATATCGGTAACCGTATTATATTAATTGATTATTATCATGTACAAAATAATTATTGTTTTAATCCCAGAATGCTAAATATATATATAAGAAGGAAGAAAGAGCTTCTTCACTTAGGGTTGTTGTTAAATTCATCTGCCTAAAGACTTTCCAATTCGATCAGAAAGAGAGAAAGATACAAAACACTTATCTTTTCAAACATCGATGACAAAAGGTGTTTCAACTTTTTCTGCATCGAAAGTGTTTCTTCGGCCAATCCTGATCGCCGATTCTGCGTCGTCTTCTCCTTCGCCAGAGATTTTCCCAAAAAGGTTATAATTTTTTGATAACTAATTAATTTTTGGCAAGCTTGAAACGTATTAAACATATGAAACGGATTATCTTCGTGTTTCTAATAATATAATAATAATCACATGTTAACTTGGCACTGGCACAGATACATTAAATGGCCGCTATGGATCCGAGAAACAACATTGCTCCGCTAAGTGTATGTAAACAATCACTCTAATCAACGTTCTAATAATTGTTTTTGATATACTTTTAAGAGAATACACAAAGATCTTTATATTGAATGGGACATTTACTATATGCTAGGAGCGGGAGAGAGATGAAGAATTGGAAGTTGAGGTGGTAGAGATTCAAGATAATCAAAGTGTTGTGTCTCTCAAGTCCAACGACTCCCCTGATGATCTTAAGAAAACGATAAAGGATAAGAACGATAAGAGTGGCTGGAGAAACGCAATCGTTTTGCTAGGTACGATCGACATGTTTATTCATATAAATTTTTCTTACATAAACTTGACCTAATTCACCTTTTTTGGACACAGCAAATCAAGGGTTAGCTACACTAGCCTTCTTTGGGGTAGGAGTAAACTTAGTGCTATTCTTAACACGTGTTCTAGGACAAGGAAACGCAGAAGCTGCAAACAATGTAAGCAAATGGACAGGAACAGTTTACATGTTTTCACTTGTGGGTGCTTTTCTTAGCGACTCGTATTGGGGTCGTTACTTAACCTGCACTATCTTCCAAGTAATCTTCGTACTTGGAATTGGACTCCTCTCTTTCACTTCTTGGTTTTTCTTAATCAAACCTCGAGGTTGTGGCGATGGAGACCTCCTTTGTAACCCTACTTCTTCACTCGGAGTTGGAATATTTTATCTATCTGTTTATTTGGTAGCGTTTGGATACGGTGGTCATCAACCAACGTTAGCTACTTTCGGTGCTGACCAGTTTGGTGAAGATAAAAACTCAAAAGCTGGGTTTTTCAGCTACTTTTACTTTGCTCTTAACGTTGGTGCTCTGTTTTCGAACACGATCCTTGTTTATTTTGAGGATCAAGGATTATGGACTGAAGGCTTCTTGGTATCATTAGGCTCAGCTATTATCGCTTTAGTGGCCTTTCTCGCTCCGACAAAACGTTATCGTTATGTGGAGCCATGTGGGAACCCGTTGCCTCGTGTAGCGCAGGTTTTCGTAGCGACTGCTAGGAAATGGAGAGTTGATCGACCGAGAGATCCCAATGAGTTGTATGAAGTGGAAGGACCTGAATCTGCCATTAAAGGAAGTCGAAAGATCTTTCATAGTACTAAATTTGTCTTTTTGGATAGAGCAGCAGTGATTACAGAGGATGACAGGTAAATAAAATCAAACCACTACATAAAGGGTGGGCAATCGGTTTATTAGCTGAATTCGGTTCGATTATCGGTTTAATCAATTAGTAAAATATTTTGTCGAATTGAAACTGTATATAATTTTGGTTCGATTTGGAAATCATTTTTTTTTCCGTTTTCATTGTTATTATTTTCACCAAACTAACCGAAAATTTTAAATATATTTTAGTCAGAATATTTTTTGGTTAATTTTTTATTTCATTTGGTTAATATTTAGTTAATTCGGTTAATTTTAATAAATTTGGTTTGGTTATTTTTAAAAAAAAATAAAATCTTTTCGTTTGTTATCGCGAACGAACCGAAAACCAAACTAAAATTTATATCCCACCGATTGGTTTTCTTTCTATCTAATACAAGCATCATGTTTTGTTACAAATTTCTTACATTCACAATTTTAAAAATATTCCTTGATTGATCCATGTATATCTAGGAGCGAGACAAGGAGCGATGCATGGAGATTGTGCAGTGTAACTCAAGTGGAAGAAGCAAAATGTGTGATGAAAATGCTACCAATATGGCTATGCACTATAATATACTCAGTGATCTTCACACAAATGGCTTCTTTATTCGTTGAGCAAGGTGATGTGATGAATGCACAAGTCGGTAAATTCCACATCCCTGCCGCAAGCATGTCAGTTTTCGACATATTCAGCGTCTTAGTATCAACCGGAATCTACCGTCACGTTATATTTCCATACGTGAGACCCACTGAGCTTATGAGAATGGGTATAGGTCTAATCATAGGGATACTGTCAATGGTGGCCGCCGGATTAACAGAGATCCAACGGCTAAGACAAGTAGTCCCCGGACAAAAGGAAAGTGAGCTTTCAATCTTATGGCAAATACCACAGTATGTGTTAGTAGGAGCTAGTGAAGTGTTTATGTACGTTGGACAGTTGGAGTTTTTTAACGGACAGTCACCAGATGGGTTAAAGAACTTAGGAAGCTCGTTGTGTATGGCTTCAATGGCGTTAGGTAACTATGTGAGTAGTTTGATGGTGAATATTGTAATGGCTATAACAGCTAGAGGTGAGAGGAAACCTGGTTGGATACCTGAAGATCTTAATGAAGGTCATATGGATCGGTTTTATTTTCTGATTGCGGTATTAGCTGCTATAGATTTTGTTATTTATTTGGTCTTTGCAAAATGGTATCAACCTATTAACCATGATGAAGATAGCATCAAGGGAACTGTTGTTCATCGGAAGTCTGTTTCAGAGTTGGACCAAGTTTGATTTTTATTTATTTATTAAGATTTTGGGTTTTTTTAGGTTTTGAGATGTTTCTTCTAGTTGATTCGCGTTGTTAGAAGACAATTCTTTGTTAGTTTCTACTATTTCAATTGCTTGTTAACGTTTAGATTAGCTGAATAAAGATAGCTTTTGGTTTAATAAAAAAAGGTTACTAAAGAGTTTTCCGATTATTTACTTCGTTCAAACAAAACATTTTGAAACTAATCTATAAATATAGATAATATACTTTCTCCGTTTTTAAAAATTGTCATTTTAGATTTTTCACACAAATTTAAAAATTTATTTTTTTCATAAAAAAAACATTAAGTATTTTAAATCACCACAAGAAATATTAGCATTAGCAGCGCCGAGAAAACGCTATCATATAGTTTTAGTAGCGTTTTTGTAAACGCTCTAAAAGCTGCAACTACAATAGTCTCTCTATTGTAGCGAAAATCGTGTGCTACAAAAAAATGTATATATTATAGCGTTTGTTTATCCCTATATTAAAGTTGTTTTATAGTGTCCTTTTATTGCTGTATATGGCGTTTTATTTTTGCTATAACATAATTTATAATATCATATATATCTTGTCACAGAATATTTTTTATAACTCTTGTGTTTTTCGATGCTTGCACCTATAATAGTTTTTTCTGTATGTTGCTTAATACTATAAAATAGCTTATTCCTTATGTTAGCATGTTAATTTTCATAGCTAATTTGAAATCCCCTATTTGTACATTAATTTTGATAGCTATTTTGAAATTTACTAATTTTGATAGCTAATTAAAATTTCCTGATATAATTGTTTTATTCGGAATGTTGAATAGCATAATTTGTAAATAAAAAATATTATATATATATATATATATTTAATAAATAAAAAAAACACAAATTACAAACATACCAAAAGAAATAAAATGATTCACTACAATAGATCTAGAAGCAAATAAAAGACATATTGAAGTAGTTGATTATTATAATACAAGCATTAGTATTGACAAGAACCCATGGCTCGTCATGAGTGTCCATGTTCTTGTTGTGGCCATCTCATAGGAGCTGAGTTGCGGACATTTAGGGATCTGATACAGTTCGGAAACATTGGCTTGATGTCTTCTTCAGGTTCCTCAATGCGTATCAAGTGGTAACCGAGAGAGCGTATGAACTCGGTTCTAGTTATCTCTTCCACATCATTGCCTCCTAAGGACTAGCCTGGTTCTGGTTTTGGGCGTTGCATTTGAGTTGTGTTGACCGCTTCATGTTCTGGCTGTTGTTGTTTGAATTGTGGTTTCACTTCGGCTGCCACTAGTCCACAGAAGATGCCCTTCCTTGCTTCCATTAGAGTTGCTAGATGGAAAATTTAACGAAAGTTAGATCTTTACAATAATAATACGAAAAATGGATGAAATTTGAGTTAATGAACAAAGACATCAATTAATATATTAGTGAAGATTAAATTGAAAAATTAACAAAAATTATATCTTTGACTATCTCAACACAAGGTAACAAATCGAACAAGATATTAGAGTTTCGTTAACATGGAAATTGGTTATCTTTGACATCTGTAAGGCTTCAAATATTTGTGAATCTGTAAGATTTGTTACCTTTGTAATTAGAGAAACATAATAATGAGATCAATGAGTAATATCAAAGGTTTAGAGGTTGTTAACCTGTAAGGAGATAACTCTGTAACCTGAATCGTGGCGGTTCAAGAGAGATTGGAGATGGAATTGTGGAGGGTCGGAGAGATTTATGGAGCTTTGAGATGGAATCGTGGTGGCTTATACAGTTTTGTGGTGGTTTAAGATAGAAGGAGAGAAGTCGATAAAGAAAATAAGTTTTACTTTGCTCTCAAAATTTGGAAATTTCGTTTTTCCTCCAAAAAGCCTCGACCAATGAGAGACCATGGCAAGGATAACCGAAAGTACTGATCTCCACTGTTGAATCATCTCAATCCAATGGATATAATGAGTCGATTTTTGTTTAGTTTGTCTACAATTGAAGTATCGAAAATATGGTTCTAAGCTAAGAACGTCATGGATTTTGTTTGAATTTGAGATGATTTAGGATAGTGTATATGCGTATTTGAATGTATATCTACATTTTAAAATGATTATATAATCAAAAAACTAAAACATGCAAAAAAAACATCATTTTGTGAACATATAAACACCAAACACTCAAAGTAAACCAATTTATACCTGAACCCCTAAAACTTCACACTAAAACGTTAACCTTCAATGGCAAAAGCGTGGAAAGCTTAATTGATTCTTAATTTTATCATTATTTGTGTGTTGTTATCTTTTGGTAACCATCACTAAAAATTATCACTTTTTTAATGAATCACTCAACTCTATCGTTACCTTAAACCCTAAAAGTTATCGTTTGCTTTGTTATATGAAATTGTATTTGGACATTTCAAGTGTATATTTAAATTATTACAAAGACTAACAACTACTGAATTTGCATTGTTATAAGAAATTATATATTTGAACATTATAATTATTACAAAGACTTACAACTACTAAATTTGCATTGTTACAAGACAAACCGTGAAATCATAAAACACAAGATAAATAACATTTAGTCATGTTCTAAAACAGAGAAACAAAAGTCGATGGTGTCTTATAAGAAAAAAAAAGTCTTTAAAAACATAGTCATGCAAAAACAGAGTCATTAAAAAACATACAATCTTATTTTTGGTTCCTTTGGCTCTGTTTTAAACCTGCACTGAAAGATTATCTGTTTATTTTGACATATTTCCACACTTATGTAACAAATAAACTAGATCTCGTCAGTAGAATTTTATCCTCTGGCCAAGCAAGACAGCTTCCAAGTGCATCTTCCATATACTCGATCTCTGATGATATCCTCCACACAGAAATATCTTTAATATTCACAACATCCACAAAGACTCGACATGCACCAGGCCCCAAAGGTTGAAAGTGGACAAGATGTTTAAGATTACTCGATGACCAACATCCTTCAGCGACGACCACCTTATTTCCGAACAGGTCCAACAGCTTGATTTTTTTTTTATTAGGCTTGAAATTGTTACGCTGCAACCACAAAGCATAACCAATATTTAGGTATCACAACCAGAACCAGTTAAGTAGTGCAAGGAAATAAAAAACCTCTGATCTATGTATAGGAGATGTTGGAATTATAGGTGACTTATCTTACATAATCGCTACAGGTGACTTCTCTTTCCCAGACTGATCTTTGACACTCGTTGCGGGTTTTGCAGTAGCTGTTGCACTTAGTGGAGAATTTTGATTATTACTAGTTGAACTTCCTGCTTTTGAACTTCTTGCTATAGAACTTCCTGCTTTAGAACTGCCTGATTTAGAATTGGGTGTTTATGAGTCAAACACAACTCTATTTGCTGGCCATGCTACAAAAATGTTATGATAATCTTCCGTAGTTTTCTTCCCCAAAGTAGGCCTCCAAATGTGTGCATCAGGGTCTACTACCTCATCCACATACACTTTTATTGCATTTGGACCAAGAAGAAGTCCATTGACCAATATTTTTGTTCTTCGTCTGCCATCGACCTACAACAACGACGTCCTCATTATATACATAGTCCATAAGTTTGCATTTGTTATTTGAACTGCTGAAAGGGTTCTGCAAAAAAAACAATTTTGAATAAGAAACACTCATACGTAGACTCAAGTTCAGCTATAGAGGAAGAGGAAAATTAACCTTAGGAGCATTGTCCTCTGGTAAACCTGTTGTTGGAACAATACAATGATCAGAATGCCATGCAATCGTTTCTCCTACTGCATCCTCCATAGTAAACATATTAGGCGCAAGTCTCCATTAATATTTTTTTGGTTTTGTTGCAGTTTCAACTAAAACCTTCACAACATTAGGCCCTAAAGGAATCCCATTAACTAACTCATCCGGTTTAGATGAAACAACCCGTCCCTCAGCAACATTGACATCGACAACAGACCAGTTCACGAGATAACACTTGGGAAGTAACTTGGTATCAACACTATAGATGAAGTACAAAATATTCAAATCAATTCATAACTACATGTATAAAATAGATTCAAATCAATTCAAATAAGTTCATACCTTGTTACTGGAGTTTTTATTGACATCAGTATCTTGTCCCTGATTATTTATTCTAGAAAATTTGTTGATGTAATTCATAAATTTGTTTCTCCATAGACACATATTTTTCTTCCATGACAGCCACGAAGTTGTTCTTGATTTGTAAACATTTTATCTTGGTCATGCTAATGCCTCTGCCCATTGCTCTCAACCTGCCGGGTTGATCAGGTCCTAATATCTCAGTTATCAGATTTTGCTTTGGATTCGTTGAGGTTGAATCTTCACGATCCTCAAGTTCTATATATGGCGCCCTTCTCTGGAAACACATGACAAACTTCGTAATACCAAGCAGCAGATAATCTAAATTCATAAAATCAATGTGAACATATTGATTTTAACTTATTATCTTTTCGGCCGCATTCACATTGACAGGCGTTCCATCATTCTTAGTTCGTGATTTGACCCACACTCTTAGTCTAGACACTTTTGATGGGTCTTCACTAGCCTTAACCAGAACTTCTCTCAATCCCACTATTCCTTTACGCCCGCAAATGTAAGGAATCTGCTTCTGTTTTCTTTCTCTGTAAGAGTCACATACAACCTCGAAGGATGTACTTGTCTTCTTTCGGACGAATTTATGTCATTCAGCTGGAGTTACATTCTTGGGTCACAGGTTCATCCTTGCTTTCATATTAAAAGCATTCCTGAGTGAGGTTACCAGACGTGATTTGGATGCTCTCCACAAACATCCCATCTGCTTAAACAAAGCATCCTTTTTGAAATCTTCTTCCACATCAAACCTCATTTGTAGTCATGTATGGGAGACACATTAACATATAACCAAAATTAATAGTAAATGTATAAGTTGATTTAGCTTACCTAAATATATTATCATAGCACATTTTTGATATCTTCAGTAATCTTCATCCAGTTATCAATGATTATTTGAACATGTTCACATACTAATGGACCCAAGTAGGAGAATAACATTATTGACCCTGGACTACAAGGTTATCCCAAATCGGTGAAGTCAACATGTAGCCGTTCATTTGGATCATTGGCATTCAGTAGTAATTTTTTAAAAATAATACAACACTTACTCCACATAAGGTTCCACGATTGCCATATTCTAAATCACACAAGATGTACAATTTTCATATCCTTCTCCGAAAGAACACAACAAGTGCCTAAGGATATTGAACGACCCTCCAGAACAGAGATGCTCTTGAACTCATTATTCCTTTCAAGTCTCTCCTCATAACTTGTTGTCTTCTTCTAGAACTCACTGCAGAACCTCATGCATTCCTCTGCGAGATACGCTTCAACAATATAACTCTCTGGTTTTATAGGGTTTCTTACAAAGTCTTTCAGCACTTTCATGTACCTGAATAAGATCAAGTACATTGAAGGTTAGAAGCATGATTAGTGACTGCATAAGATAACAACTAATAAGCTATATAAGTTGTACCTCTCAAATGGGTACATCCACCGGAAATGGACAAGTCCACATACGGAGCTCAATTGCCTAGATGAACTACCAAATGCACCATTATATCAAAGAAACTTGGAGGAAAAAACCTCTCAAACATACAGAGAGTTTCCATAATTTCTGTTTCCATTTTTGAAATTATCTCTCTATCAATAACTCGTTGACAGAGATGATGGAAGAAAGCACAAAGATGTCCAATAGCTATCCGAACACCTTTAGGTAATAAACCTGTGAAGAAAGAACCATTGGAGATCATATTCAAGAAATCTAATTATTGACTAATACAAAGTTAAAAGAGCCTCATTTGATACCTCTAATCGCAAGCAAAAGAAATTGTTGCATCAACACATGGATGCACGAACTAAAACGGCAATTTGCCGTATAAATGGCCATGAGTGCTGGTAACTATACTGAAAATGTTAACTGTTAAATAAAACAAGAACTAAATTAAATCGGTGGTTTTACGGAACCATATCTGTATTGTATGAAGTGGTGCGGATTAAACCACATTCACTAAGAAAAGTAGTATTTCTTATGCCTCCTTTGTGGTAGCAGGTAATGCTAAGGAATAAGATAGCATGCGGAATCAATGAGACATCATGCAGAATCAAGGCAAATGAAGGAAAGATGGTGGATTTTGAAATGATGGGTAGATTGATAGGATAATTCAATGTAATGTATTAGCTTTAGCATTAAAATGGTAGATTGTATTGGAACTATTTTGAGTCAATATATAATGCGTGCATGTTTTAACTTAAGAACTCTGAAAGAATTGATAGAATCGCATGAAATTGACTAAGTATAGACTCAACCTCCTTAACTTGCTATCATTTGGATTTACGAACGGTGACTCGTTTGGATTATCAAACGATAACACGTTTGGCCAGTGCGGAAAATAGGGTTGGGTCGATGCAAAAAGCCCTATGGTGTTATAGAAACAAAGATCATGGAAAATCAACCTTCCCAAGAGCTGGGTTTGGTGAAGAAGATATGAATCCATAAATTCATGCCACCACAAGGTGCTCTAACTGACGCAAAAGATTTCTCATGTGATCCTATGATCGAACAAGACCAAAATGTTGATTCTAGCCTTCCTTTGATGTTTACTCTATTAAATCCGAAGAGGAGCAGCTCTTAAGAGTTTTTTGAAAGAGACATAAGAAGATTTTGCGAGGCAAGAGCCTCAAAGCCACTTTATTATATGTATAATCAATTTTTTTGTTGGAATGTCCACGACTTTAACATCTCCTCACACCAAGGCAGTTTTAATAAAAAGTCAAAGGTTAATAAGCCACTTTTTGATTATATTATGGAAAAGCATGTCAAGTTTTTAAAGCACCAAAAATTCATAAAAAAGCTCCTGCCAGGCTGGTCTTCTGCGGAGAACTACGATTTCTCCAACCTTGGGAAAATTTGGGTCGTGTGGACCCTACTGTACAAGTAGTTATCTTTTAAAAATTTCTTCAACTCGTTACATACAAAGTCCTTCTTCCATAGCACCAATATTGGGTTATTATCTATATCACGTATTTTTCTACTGATGATGCTACTAGAAGAAAGTTATGAATTGAAATAATGAATCTCTCAAATGATATTAAGCTAAGGAACCTTCTTTCGATCATGCGGCAATTTTAATCAGATCTTGAACCTGCTAGAGCACTTCGCTGCTAGAGCACTTCGCTGCTAGAGCACTCCGCTCCGACCTCCTCAAACATCGACAGTAGAACTCGTGTGATCAGTGATTATTTAATCACTTTATAACTTCACGACTTATCTTAGACAAGGAGTACTTTTACTTGGTGGAATAAAAGCAAATCAAGGCCGATTGCCAAGAAACTTGATGGAATCCTTGTAAATGATTCTTGGCTCTTACTTTTTTCATCTTCTTTACATTATTTGGAGAGCAAGATTTCTCGGATCATGGTTCATGTGCGGTGGCTCTCACATTCATCTTAAAAGTCACATCCCAACCTTTTTCGTTTTTCCAACTACTTAACTAAAAATCATGATTTCATATCTCTTTTTGCCCTCCATTTCTTCTCGAGTAATATTGTTGGCTCTTCCATGTTCAAGATCTCAAAGAAGTTCAAACTTCTAAACAAAACTATCAAGTAGTTCAGTAAGGAGAATTACTCCAACCTAGAGAAAAGAGTCCAAGAGGCACACGATCTTCTTCTCTCTTTCCAAAAGCTTACTCTAGCCAACCCTTTGATTGCAAATGCTACAAATGAGCTTGAGGTTCATCGGATTTGGTCTCATATTCACAAAGCAGATGAATCTTTCCTCCTACAAAAGTCAACAGTTACTTGGATGTGCAAGGGGGACTTAATAGTAGGATTTTTTTATGTCCTAAGGAGATTAATTCTCCATCATTGTAGTATAGATGAGGTGTCAATCCAAATGGGTGTGCACTAGCAATCAAGATTGCAATGGATGCTTCTAAGTCAAGCTAAACAATAAAAGGGGTGGTTTTCTAACAGATCCTAAGTGAAGTGAAACATACTGGAACTAAAAAGCATAAACAGAATAAAATGCATAAGAAGCTAAAAATGCTAAAAGGTAAAAACAGATGAAAAAGCATAGAAGAGAAGGATGTAATCAAGTGTAAAACAGTTCCTGAGAACAAATGGTAATCAACCAGAGATCCGTCCCAATCTACCTAAACACCTAACATACCCCAAACAACAATTAGTTATCCCTAGACGGTAGGTTCATAAGTAACCAAGTCCAATCCCTTGATAAATGGAATCAACCTAAGAAATCACCAGACCTAACNCATCCAACCCCTTAGGCTGAGATGCATATCCTAAGCATCTAAGGCGTTGCGTAAGGATGAGCTCATCTCTGAAATCACCATGATCAGATATTCCATTGAACGATTTTCGGGCGCTGGAATGCCCAAAATCATATTTCGATTGGTGTGAAAGAAACCAGTATTAAGCAAAATTAAACATAAGGGATGTATATTCAAACAAGCTTAGGTGCCTAAGGTGAGATCAGGACATCAACCCTAGTCTACCCCATCTTTAGGAACTTCAGGAAACTACTCACTACTCATGGAAATGAAAAGAGGAAAAACATAACTGACAACTTCAAAGCTAAACATGATGATCAAAGGTTAAACAGCAAGAACACTAAGAACTCAAACCCAGAAAATCAAGAACATCAATGGAACAATAACAAACCCAGAAAATGATCAAAGCTTAAAACAGAAGATTAAAAGCAAAAACAGAAGATCAATATGAACCAGATAAACAACAACCTAAAACTAAGCAGGAAAGTAAAAGAAAACAGTATATTAGCATAAGCTTAATATATTCTGGGTTTTTACACCAAGAACACCAAGAACAACAAAGGAAATGAAAATCTAAGACAAAAACCTAAAAAGGAAACAATAAACAAGACTTGGTAAAAAGGGGGGCTTTAAGGCTTTTATAGTGTTCAGAGAAAATCCATAAATCGTACTAAAGACAAAAACTAATCATTGGCTTGGATCTTGGGTCAGGTCCATTCCGGATTTGATTTGGTTGGGTCGGAGCATGCTTGGCTCAATCTGAGAAGAATGTGTGATCGATCCTTGTTGAGATTGGGATCGATCCAAGGTTGAAGCTGGTTTGAGATCGGGATCGATCCGGAGGTGAAGGTGAGATCGATCTGGTATCAATCTAGGCTTGGGCTGAGATCGATCCAGTTGTGTCTTGGGATCGATCTAGTCTTTGTCCTGGGATCAATCCAAGTTAAGTGCTAAGATCGATCCAGTCTTGTCTTGGGATCGTTACAGTTTGAGTGCTGAGATCGATCCAGTCTTGTCTTGGGATCGATCCAGGTTGAGTGCTGAGATCAATCCAGTCTTTGGCTTGAGATTGATCCAAGATTAAGCTGAGATCAATCCAGGTGTGTCTTGAGATTGATCCAGTCTTAGTCTTGAGATCGATCCAGGTCTTGTGCTGGTCCATTCCACATTTTCTGCTCATTTTCTGAATTCTCACAAAACCTTCCTAAAAATTCTTGAAAGTCCTGAAAAATCTCCAAAATGCGTGCATATGCGAATTCTAATGCAAAA
>OVBE01013541.1:0-12643 GCA_900406425.1 Iberis pinnata | reverse complement strand
ATATATATATATATATATAGATATACTTTTCACTTTGATGCCAAAAACACATTTTAGAGAATAAACATACACAACTATACTTTGTAATGATAGCTTGATCATTTACCTCTTTATAAACAAAAACATAAAGTAGAAAAAGAAGCGTCTATTACAAATGATTAAGTTGGAGTATAATACATATACATATATAAGGAGCAAAAGAACAATGAAGAATTTACACTATCTCTTGTTAGCTCATTGTTTTCCATAATTCTAAGGTGACATGAATGAGCATTTAAAAATATACTCAACAAAACCACATGAAACAACTAGAGTGAAACGCTATGCAAAAATAAGGCAGAGAGCAAACAGAACCATAGTGAGAGGACATAAACAATCAATTGAGTTTGTCCAAACAAGCATATAAATTATTAGTAAATTTAGAACAAAAACCATGAATATCCATAGAAGTAATAATAAAAGCTTAACCTAAAAGCAAATCTTTAAAATAAAAAAAGCAAGTTATTTCTATGCGATAGCATACACATCAACTTGGTTTACGAAGGTTTCGTTTAATCCATTCACAACGATCAGCTATGGATATATTCACAAATCCATCATCTAATGTATGAACAAGACGATGCTTCACGTTAAAGAGTATTCACCTTGATAACTTCTTCTGATCTATAGTTGAATGTAAAGATGAGAGATTGGAAATTATATATATGTATATATATATACATACAAACATATTAATTTAACCCTAAAAATTATAAAGAGAAACTCATAATTTATATAATCCAAACTAAACATCCAAAGTTTTTTTTTCTTCTTATAAATATATTTTTTCCAATACGAGCACTATAATGACGATGTACAAGAAATTTTTTTAAATTAAAAGGGTGTAATTTTTTAAACAAAACGAGCATGGTGACGATGTGTGTTTCTTCAAATCTCACCTAAAAATTTTTGTTTTTGATTTATCAGTTTTTCATTACAAAATATTGAAACAAAATCATTCTCATGATTTTTTTACAAAAATTGTTAAGTTTTGAATAATAGTGGATTTGATATAATTTTGACAAATTATTAGTTGAATAACAAGGGATTGTTATTGATTTGATGTGATTTTATTTAAACTCAAGTTTCAATAACACATGATTTGAGAAGACATTTACAAATCACTAGTTGAATAACATGATATTTTAATGAGATCTCAAAGTCTCTTAAAATCCTAGATCCAATACATCCCCTTAGTGTTTATATCTTTATTTATTTCCATATATATATATATATACATGAACTTTTAAAATAAGTAAAAATCAGCCTCCGCGTTATTGGCATTAATTAGTTTATTAAGTCTTGCTGATGTGGCAGCCGAGTCAGCTACCACGTACACAAAAATGCATGTGATTGATGACTCAACTGCCACATCAACCGCCATGTCAACAACCACGAACTTAAATATATATATATATATATATATACACGTTTTTAAAATATATGAATAATAATTATTAGATAAATGTTTTTTTTTTAATTTAATATTCATTATTAGGTAAAAGAATTTAATTTTAAAAATGTATCATTTTATATTTCATTATTATATATATTAAACATTGTATCAATATATAATTTTTCATAAACGGTGGGTTTCTGGTTTTAGAATAGTTTAAAAATTATATAAAATACATGATTTTAATGGTTATATTTAAAAATTTTCAAATTTATATGACTCATTAAAATGTATAGGTTTTTGGGTTCAATATGAAAGTTAAAGGTTTTTTCACTTTGAGTTGAATATTTCCAAATTGTTTCCCGTGATTTTTACATATTTATTGTATGCAAATCTTATGATTCCGCACTACAATAGCTTTTTCATTATTTGTTTCAAGATCTCTACAATAAAATGTACAATGAGTCTAGTAGAATTGGTTTTTAGGGGCATTTTACTAAACAATAATAAGTCAAAATATTTTTCCAATGAATATTTTATGATGCGAAAATGGGTATTCACATCAAGAGTTTTTTTTTCCAACAATAACATTATTTATTAATGTAGTGTTCCATTTTACATTAGAGGATTATCTAGTAGTCCTAGTTAATTTAGCATAATGATCAAAAATCGTGTTATGGAATAATGTGGACATGTGGACAACTAGCAGACTATGAGTAGATCATGTCGACACATAATGTTTCTAGAAGAGTAGTTGGGTATGAATTGCGAGACAATTCTTGCGTAATATATTGGTACGCATTTCGCAGTTGGACGTTATATGAATAGAATGAAACGCCTTGGTAGCCAAGGTGTGTCATATGAGTTATTGCATCAAGTAAAGCATGAGATTCGGCCATGAGTAGGGATATTGTTGGGAAGCTGCATCATACCCAATGAGAAATGGATGAGGGACTAAGTGATGGTTGTCGAAAAAGAGCCCAAGCAATCCCATCTGGACTCTCAGCTGATGCCCAAGATCCATCAGAAAAGCAGCTATAACGGGATGTAGGACAAGGAAATATGAGCGGATCAAAAACATGTAGTGGACAAAGGGGGTTGTCGAGGAATAGATTCCCATAGGTTGGCATCCATCAGTGCCTTCTGAATGATTTGTGGAATGAAATGCCGCTTACTCTGAAAAAGGATATCATTATGGTTTTTCCAAAGATGCCAGACAATGGAATTTATGAGATATAATCAATTTGATGTAAAGGTGCTAGAATTAATGGCAAGGAGCAAAGCATTGAGTTTGTCAACTAAAGTTAATGACATGAGATCAGGTGGAAGAGTGTGCAATGGAACATGTCCCAAAATTCTCGGCTCACACGATAGAGGAATAAAACAAGGTCTGTGGTTTCATCCTCTTCTTCACAGGAAGGGCAGAGGGTAGGAATGTGTAAGCCATGATAAGCGAGAATAATCAATGTGAGGAGGCGATGATGTACATGTTTCCACCAAAACAACTCTATTATGGAAGGGATCGACCATGTCGATAACTGAAAGACTATAGGAGGAGTGGAGTGGATAAGTGAATGTCTGACGGATACTGAAGAATTGAGGAAATGGTATTCTGATTTGATTGAATAACAACCAGATGAAGTGAATGGCCAGCAGATAGTGTCTGGTGCACCCCTGTTGGAAGGACGAATAACGAGGATTTATGGGATATCATTCTCATGAAAGAAAGAGCGGACGCGGTTAGGTATCCACTAAGATGTTTCCAAATTGATGAAAGTAGCGAGAGATGGTTGGGAGGTATCCACTGAGATGTGTCCAAATTGATAAAAGTAGCGAGAAATTGTTGGGAGGTTAGTGTTAACCCCAACTTCATACGGGATGGATGTGCCGCTAGGAAAGGTAACCAGTTATGTGCAAGGGGGTTAATATTTGAACCTCGACAAAAAATGTTTAGGAAGCCTCGACGGATGATAATCCTCTCCATATAGCACTCGGCCTACTACTAAGAGGGGATTGAAAAAGATGTGTACGTCTAAAATACTTATGTTTATAGATGTGGGAGAGAAGGCAATCATGTTCCGTTAGGATGTGCCAACATTGATTACCAAGTAGAGCTATATTAAATTACCTTAAGTCACGGTACCCCAGACCGCCATTAGGCTTAGATTGGATAAGAGTTTTCCACAAGATCCAAGGTTTACCTATGCGAGTAGGGCCATTGGACCACCAAAATCGACATATCTCCTTGGTGATACCAGAGAGGATCGTAGTAAGCACCCAAAAACTTTGTATTGTGTAAGTCGGTAGAGCCGTGAGGAAAAATTTAATTAGAACGTCTTTACCCGAGAAATTCATGAAACGTGTTGTCCAACTGTTGATCTTTTTTTACTATGATCATGGATGTAATGGAAAATTTGATGTCCATATCAGCCTTGTATTGCCGGTAGACCAATGTACAAGCCAAAGCTGGTAGATAGTGGAATATGAAGGAGAGTAGATATCGCATGTTTGGTGGCTAAAGAAACCCAATAGCCAAAATGAAGACGTGATTTGGCATAATTAACTTGCTGACCCGTGTGATAAGCATATATGGCTAGAATATTATATAAATTTTGACATTGTCGAGGGAAGCACAACAAAAGATTAGTGAGTCATTTGCGAAGAATAAATACGATATTGAGGGAGCATCGTGGCTTGTTTGGAATGGGTGAATAGGGAGAGAAGAGATATTACCCGAGAGTAGATAGGACAACTCTTAAGAATGAAGGAGATAGAGATAAGGGGAAAGCGGGTCTCCTTGAAATAAGCCGAGCGATGGTGTGATGTTGCCATAAGGTACACCATTTATCATGATTGAGTATGTGACCGAGAAAATACACTTGATAATTAAGCGACACCATTTGGTTGAGAATCATAGCCTTAAGATAATAGCTTCCACAAAAGACCATTCCACCTTGTCAAACGCCTTGTTGATGTCAAGTTTGCAAGCAAGAAAAATGTGTTTTAGTCTGTGAATTGTAAGGGAGTGAAGAAGTTCGTGGGCTATGAGGATATTGTCCGTGATAAGTCGATTAGGGACAAAAGCTGATTGCACAATGGTAGGTATACAATGTTTCATAATATTTAATTTTTACCATAATTTATGAAATTAGTCTTAACACGGTTTAAAGATTTTTTTGATATTAGAAAAAAAATCTTATATACATTTTTGACGTCTCAGTAATTTATTAATTCATGTGTTAATGCAAAAAAAGAAAATTCAAATTCATTACCGTATTAAATTTTCCTAAAAACGGTTACTCATTATAGATTTTTGGAATGTCGATAATCTTGAAACGAATAATGATAAAGTTATAGGACTGCGAAATAAGATTGTATAATAGATTATAATCAACTAGTAGAGTACTTTTTATTGGTTGACTAATTAATCCTAAAATTTATACGCAATAAATAATGTAAAAATCACGAAAAAATTCGAGAATTTTCAACTCAAAGTGAAAAGACTTTTATTTTCCATATTTAATCCAAAGACCTATGGACTTTAGTAAGTCACAATTATTTCAAAATTTTAAATATAACCATTAAAATGATGTATTTTATATAATAATTATGTTGTTCTAAACCTAAAAAAATCAACGTTTATGATAAATTATATATTGATATAGTGTTGAAAATATATAATATTGAATTATAAAATGACACATTCTTTGGATTAAATTACTTTTACCTAATAATAGTAATGATTAATAATTTTTTAATTAATATTTTAGCTAATGATAATTATTAATATATATTTTTAAAAAATTATGTAGATGATGATGTGGTTGTTGAGTTAGTAGTCACATGCGCTTTTTTCTATGTAGCAGTTAACTCAGCTTCTACGTCAGCAAAACTTAAGGACTAATTAACGCCGTCAATGCTGAGACTAGTTTTTATCTATTTTTAAAAGTTCAGGTTTGTATATTTAATTAAATAAAAATACAGATAGTAAAATACACCCGCCTAAAGTGAATGTATCAATATGTACACTTCTATTAGTTCAGACATGACATTTAGCACATGTTAAAGTTAGCCACTACGTAAATAAAAAAAGGGTAAAGTAGCCCAACGGCAAAAATGAGAAGCCCTTGTAACCTTGTTCATGCGTAAAGTTAGTGAAGATGCAACATATCAACAAGTTGTATGCAAAGATTTTGAGCGTGTTTTTGGAGTCTTGTAAGCTTGATTTGTTATTGTAAAAAATCCAAGCTCTTTTTTGGGATAAGGTAAAAATTGGAAAAATAATAAGAGCGTGTAGCATACTGCATAATATGATAACAGAAGACGAACGAGATGGGTACACTCAATTTGATGTATCGAAATTACACAACCAGAAGCAAACATAACTTCAAAAGTAGATTTCACATATTTCTACAGATATGCCTTCAAATCTCAGCAATATGATGAACATTTGAAACCAATTTCGTGATCAAACAATACATCAACGATTGAAAGCTGATTTGGTCGAGAATATATGGGGAAAATTTGGCATAAATCAAGATTACAACTAATCGTTTTCCCATTTATGATTTGTACTTCTATTTTTAATATGCTTTTATGTCATGTTTGTTTTAATTTTTTTTTTTTGATGAAATGTTGAGTTTATTGATCAAACTAGGAGTATATCATATGTACAAAAAAATGATATACTCCTAGTTTTGAAATGTTGAAATGTTGAATTTTTTCCCATAGTGTAGACTGTGGATACGGTCAGTGATGGTATAAACGATCTGCCGGGTGAGATAGGGTGGATCGTGATAAGGTGGAACATGCCGATGACCATTTTGTTCCCGCAAAATCTGGTAAACCGTCACTTGGAAACAAAGACGCAAAAGAATCATGTTTAACCGAGAGGAGAACCGACCCTTAAGCTGAGAAAGACTGGCAGACCAAGATGGTGTTTTCCACGGAGAGAGTAGAAGACCCGTGAGAGCGGCCCAAATGGTGAAAGTATATGGGCAAGCAAAGAAAAGGTGATCCCTTGACTCATCAGGCTCCCCACAAAGTAAATAGGCTTGATGAACCCCCCATCTTCGCATGCGGTGTCCAGTCTGCAACCTGTCAAGAACGGCAAGCCAAGCAATAAAAGTTTTATGAGGAATAGCTTGCAGAAACCAAATTGTTCGCGACCATGATTGAGTAGGGTGAGTGAGACTTAGCTGCAGCCAAGTGTGGATAGATGAGAAGGATGACTTCTAAATCTCCTCTCTATGCTTCCAAAGGGCGATATCCGGTCCAGCCAAATAATTTGGTGGGGATAAGGCTGTTACCTGGGAGTGTAAATGACGCAAAACTGGATTCTGTGGACGGCGAATATGCTAATTGTGGGAAAGTGTTGCACTTGCAACAGTGGCATTGCGAGGAATACCAACTCGCGAATTCTTCGATCCCTTGCAATAGAAATTAGAGGCCCAAGAGAGGACCAATCCTCGAACCAAAAAGAAGTCCGAGCTCCATCTTGAATACGGACACGGAAATAACAGGCAGCTAGAGGCTGGCATTGTAAGAGCTTTCACCTAATTCAAGAACTCTGAGCTATAGAAGTCACCTCCCAAAAGGATAAACGGCGAAGTAGGTGACGAGTTATCCAAGTAGCCCAAACCGAGGGAGTACCTAAAATAAGACGCCAAATAATAGATAGAGAGAAAAAGAGACATATCCTCAAACTTACGGATTCCAAGACCTCTCGCTTCTTTTGGTTTGCAAACGTCATCCCAAGCAAGCTTAGCCATATGGTGATTAGAAGGCGATCCAAATGATATGTATCATCCCTATCTATCTCGTATTACTGGTAGACCAAGAGTTGTCAGAGTGAGATAAAATCTCATTAATGTCTCCTAAAAGGAGCCACGAGAACGAGGTAGCACCACATATACGCCGATTATCAAAGAGATCACGCCAAAGGAGAACACGGTCCACCTGAAAGTTTGAGGCATAAACACACAAAATTAGAACAATTTCACCAATTTCAAGGGTGACCAAACAAGTAATTAGTTGAGAGGTGGAAAGGACAGGTGTGATGACAACACCATCCTTTCAGCAAACCCAGATTCGGCCGAGATGATGAGCCCCATAATTATGAGTAGCATTCCAACCCGATAGAGCAGCCTGCAAAACACGAGTAAAGTTGAAATTTGAACACGAGTCTCTAGGAGACAACCAAACTAAGGATTATATGATAACATCCATTGGCGAACAATAGAATGCTTGCAGGACTGATTGAAACCACGAGTGTTCCACGAGAATAATGACTTTGCATTTAGTGTCTCCGGGAGGAGACAATTTGTTTTTGGGAGATGAACAATTTCTTGTCAGCCTTCCGAGAGGTGACATTAAGCCGAGAATCATGTTTAGGCTTCGCCCTTGTGCTATAATGTGATGCAGTCTGAGTAGTTTGTGATGGGAGCGACTCTGAATCTGAAATTTTGCCTTCTTCCTTATCATCCTCTGCATCACCGTTAGCAAGAACGAAGAAACGAGAGGGTGAAAAGTCTTGTGTGTTCGCGGAAGGCGATGAGACCTTGATTGGTAACTTTGAGACTCAGCGAGTAACTTGGGACCAACCAAGCACGAATTCAGAATCAGGATTCTCTTCGGGTATTACTGGATGAACCAGAATCTCTAGACCCTCCGATGATGGTATAGTTTGTGAGGCAACAGGGAATGTTTGTTACGCAATCAGTTCCATAGCCGGATCCATTAATGGAACTGTGCTCATACCAATCCCATCTTGCAAATAAATCATGTGACCTGTAGATAGAGATTGAGACAAATTAGCAATAGAGGATAACGAAGGAGGATGCATATACTCCACATTAAGTAGTACAGTAATATAAAGTGTGTTTGTGATTGGTTTGATAACATGATCAGACTCAGAGGCCGTGATAGCTAGTTCCGTAGAAGTCGGAGTCGCTTATGGAGTCTTGATGTTACAATCTTCAGCAATAGGCAAGGTGCTAAAAGCAGACTGGTCTACTAAAGCTGTTGGAGTAGTAGTCAAGCCATCAATTGGTTTCTTCCTACAATCAACAGCCTTGTGTCCCCAAGTAGAACACACGTCACACTTGTGAGGAAGCCATGGATATGTGATACGAACAGGCTGAGCAACACCACTAAACTCAATCGTGTGGAGCAATGGAGGATCAAGGGTTAATACAATTAAAAGACGGGCAACATCTAAGAGCATACACTTCTCGGTTTGAGGATGTAACTTCTGAGCATCATCTACAATGTCACCTAAAATTTTTAGACCATCACGAGAGAATAAGTAATCCGGAACATCATGAACATCAACCCATAAGGGCATAGAGGAAAGGTTCGGTTTCGATTGGGCATTGGACGGGTCCATTCTTGAACAACGAGAAGAACATCGGCAATATGCCAATACTTCTTACGGCATATGCGGGACTGAAGGACAGAGTCATCAACACGGAATAGAACCGTATCAGCAGTGAGTATTTGCACACCAATCTTCAAGCGTTTCCCATCTCTATTCCAAATTCTATTGACCGTGGCGTGTATTTTCCCGATATGAGGTGCATCTCCACTGAAGAATCCTACAAGAAAGTTAGACCACAAAGGCTGGGATTTAGAGAGTAAAGAATCTGGTACATCAACCGTTGCTATTCCATTGACCCGTTGAATCGATAACAGAGCACATTCAAGATTGAAACAGAGCTCTGCCGTATCTACAATGTTTCTCCACGTCGTGTGAGCAGAGTTGTGTGCAACAGGAGAGGACACAGGTTGTGAAGTCTCGATCGCTGGAATTGTAACACTAGGAGGAGGAGAGTAAATAGAAGCACACGGGGAGGTGGCGAAGAGGCCATCTCCGGCGAGAAGCACCGGTAACAGGAGGAAAAAGTCAGAAAATAAAAGTATGGTTAGGACTTAAACCAATTTCACCCTTTCACAAAATTATAGATGTTTGTTTAAAATTTTATGTAATGCAATCATTTGTAAGTTTTATAAGATATAAAATGTTTAACAATTAAAAAACAAAATTTTATTTTGAAATATTATAAATTTAAAATTAATATTTTTCTATTTTTAAGAACTTCAAGAGAGTTTTACCATTGGAACCAAGAGGTTTTTAACTCAAAAAGTTTCAAAATTTATAGTTAAAATAATGTTAAGAACCCATTAAAGGTTCTTAGCATTAGAAATGCTCTTATGTTTTTTATAGGTTCCTTTATATATCGAAACTATAAACAAGTCTAGAAAAGTAAAGCGATATGAATTATAGGTTTATTCTATGGAAACTATTGCCGTCGAAGCGTATTGTGGTATCCATATATACACTTGTGTATCATATGAGCTGACTTTTGTTAAGAAGTTGCACAACGATCTTTAATTAATATTCTCACTCCTTGCGCGTATATTTAGCATGAGGGCTACGATGAGTTAACTTTCTTTATTTTCTTTGCAATTCCATAAGACTAAACACATTTTTAAGCAAAAAGGTGGTGGCCTAATATTACTAGAAAAGTTACAAGTCTTATGCTTTCGCTATAAAAAAATCTTTTGAATTGAAATATCCAAAATCTGATATATCGGAGAAGAGAATAATTCCAAAAATATGAAATTCTTATGAACTAAGAACAATTACAATAAAACAATACTAAATATATTCTTACCTTGTATAGAGGTAAAAGGTTTTAGAAATAAATGAATGTTTTCTTCTGAAATAAATTTATAGCATATATTAAAAAAGATATTTACGAAATAGGTGGATCTTCAAAAGATAATACTATAGAGTATACATTTTGGAATCGGACACTTTGAAACACATTTTTTATTTATTTTAGGAGTAATTTTGGTATGTATAATTTATCCGACCAAAAAACGTATATGCATAATTTATAAATTGTCTATTAAATTATGTTCACCTATAGATATTAGTTTGGGCTAAAATATTGAATATAAAGGTAAACTAAGAATCATGATACAATTCTATTCTGATGCTAGANCTAGATTTTTTTTTTTTTTTTTTAAGTTTTTTATTTATTAAAACCATATATAACCTTTACAATTTTCAAACCCAAAATAAAACAAATCAAACCAACTTTCAATCTAAACAAATCTAACCCAATATCCTAAAGCCCAAACTCAAACTTAAAAACCCTAAAGTCCAAGCCCAATTTAGAAAACCCTAGGAGATAATGGGTTGAAGGAAAATCCTCCAAAATATCTAAACCGGAAAAAGGAATTTAATTGTTCGGAACTTCCACAAAATATTTTGTCGAAGTTTAATTCTATTATCTGGACGATACTATGCGGAGAAAGATAATATCTGATATTTAATCAAAAATATTATTTATTATTCCTAATTATCTTTTAGATATTATTTTAGCTGTTGGAGAGAATATTATGTCTATTGGAGATATTATTCTCTCCAGATACTTTCCTAAACCTCTATAAATAGAGGCTCATATTCATTATTCAAACTCACACCAAAATTCCAGAACTCCTCTTTCTCATCAGAGAAAGAGAGAATCAGATTGAAAGATCAGATTTAAGGATTTTAATCCAGTGTTCTTCAGTTCCCTTTTTCCTCTTCTGATAAGGTCATCATTGTTGACGGACGAAGTATCTCCGATCAATGCAAGGCCACCACCATTGGCTCAGTCTCAATCTCCTGAGTCAGACGGTGGTCTCGTAATTCCGATCCGACATCAGACGCGCCGTAGATCTGCGGTCAAAGCTTCTTTTGCAGATATGCCTTTCTCCTCGTCGCACCTGTTTTTCCGTCATAGCCACCGCACTTGAGCTCCGTTTTTCTCACCCCAACACCGTTGGATAGATATCGACAAGACGAAGCTGACGCCACCAGCCTCGCTGCGAACAACCGCCAGACGCACCCGCACCTCCCGCCGGAAGATCCGTCGCCATGTTTAACCGTTGTTTGCCGTCGCTACCCTTGCCGGAACGCTTTATCTCCACCACCATTTTGACCGTCTTGCTCTTCTGAATCCAACTGTGGTCTCGAATCGTAGATCGGACTCCTGATACTCCCAGGACCCACTTCTTCGTTCTATTACTCTCTCTCCATGAATCAATCTTCCTTTTCACATTTTTTTCAATCAAAGGAGGTAAAAATCTATGATTTGATCTTGTTGTTCTTAAATCGTTTATGTTCCTCTTAATTTTTCCTTTTTATTAAAATTATTATTTATTTTATTCAAATTTATTTTGAATAATTATTATTTTACATATTTATTTATTTAATTATTTTAATTCAAATTTATAATTTATTTAATTTCGGATTTATTAATTAATTATTAAATAAATTAATTTTTTTATTCATTTATTTATTATTTTCAGATTTAATAATTAATTATATTTAATTATTACTTATTTTTACTTTAAAATTTTATTTCGAATTCATTATTTAATTTTTTGTATTTTAAATATTTAGTTATTAAAGATAATGAAATATTTTATTTCTAAACTTTTATTTTAATTATTTATTTATTTGAGATTTTAATAATCAATTATTTAAGATAATTAATTATTTTTATTATAAACTATTATATTCGATTTTGATATTTTATATTATTTATTTTTGGATTTTAATAAATAATTACTAAAGATAATTAATTATTTTATTTTACCTTGGATTTAAGTATTTTTATTTTGGTTTTAATAATTAATTAATAAGTATAATTAGTTATTATGGTTTTCAAATTTATTTTTTCCCCCTAAACTATTATATTTAATTGTGGATTAGTTGAATTAAGTTGATTAATTGATACAGTAATTGAATGATGAATTATTTATTTTATTTAAGTGATTATTCTATCATTTAAATTAGTTAGAGCCAAATCTGATAACCTAGAGGATTCTTGTTATTACTTTCAGATCTTCATCCAATCATAAAGCTCGTTTTCCAGCTAAGGCCATGGTGAGGACATATTCATGTCTTTGCTGCTGCTGTGATGTTTTCTCTTTTCGTAGGTTCCTTAGAACTTTATGAGTATGGTAGTTAGGAATAAACTATCTATTTTCTTAATATCGATATACCCATAATGGAAAGTTATTTTTTGAATTGTATGATTGATAGTCATTCTAAGATTCTGTGAAGTTCTGGTTGTGTTGGTCTAACATAGAGAGTTGATAGGTTTAGAATTTAATCCTAAAACTAATGCTGCAGAGAACAGATCACGGTAG
>OVBE01013539.1:0-12644 GCA_900406425.1 Iberis pinnata | reverse complement strand
GTGGCCCATTAGGGTTAATTGATGTAATTAGGGTTTTGAGCTTGTATTTTTACTATAGATACTCATGTAATCACTCTTTAATGATATATGAAATTCTTCTAAGCTTTGACCCAAACAATTAAAGACCTAAACCTAATTATTAAGTCTTGATTCAACATCTATCAAGAATCATTTCACAACTTTGGAAGGTAAGGTTGATGCATTACAAGTTGATGTTTGGATATGGAAGGAGGATAAAGGAAGGTCTGCTGCACATAAACCAGTAGATGAGGAAGTCAACTTGCCGGTTAGTTATGCCTCTTCCAAATATATCTCATGTGTGAATGTTATTTATAGGAGATTTAATTTTCTGATCAGTCATGGTTGGTGAAGGTGGATGAAGGGATATGTGAGGAGAATCTTCCTGGCCTCAAGGCAATAAAGAAGAGAAAGATCACCATTGAAAAAAAGCCCATCCTTCAAAAAGGAGAAGAAAGATGCGGTGAGTTAGGAGAATAAAGCTCGTGTGAGTATGATGAACAAAACAACGGGTATTCAGAAGAAAAGAAGGTTGTTATTAAGCAAGAAAAGGTGACTCTAAAGGAGAAACAAAAGAGAGTTGAAGAAGCAGTCCCACCTGACTCTGATTTTGAAGATATTACCGAGAAGGTGACAATGGAAGACAACAAAATGGCCTCTACTTCTGATGAGGAGGATGAGACAGCAACGTTGGGCCAAGAAGCTTTTGGGAAGTCACTGGATTTGATGCGAGAGGCCATCGAAGGTTTGGATGTGGTTACACCAGTGGCAAAGAAAGTCCCTACATTGGCATCATACTAGGTGTTGTAACTTCAACAAATGAATACAGTCCAATGGATGTTGTGGCAGAGGATAAGCTTCATGCGTTGTTGGACTTCATAATCGTTGATGAGTATGTATCACACAACATGAACCTAACAATATAATTATCTATACTGATCTCTTATCTTCTGATTACAGGGAAGAACCAATAGAAAATTCGAGTGCAGTAGTTAAGTTCTTCTAATATATAAGATTATCAAGGGCACAATAGCCTACAACAGAGTATGGATGGATAAGAGATTTCGTAAGTATTTACAGTTTTATTTATTTGTTACGGATTTTTTTGTGTGCTTGCAATATGCTTTTTGAGCCTCTGCATGTTTATTTTTGACTATCTGCAGGTTTATTTTTGTGCTTGCCATTTTCTTTTCTTATTGAAGATTTTAATGAAGTCTTGCAGTTTTTTTTTACATTTTCAATTTTCTTTTTATTTTATTGCATATTTTTCTTTTTAAGTCTGCAAATTTGTTTACTGACTTTGACCTCTCTTTTTGCAGCACTTAGAGGCAGCAATGACGATGTTCCGCTTGAAATCCATGTGTTTAATATCACCTTACAGACACAAATTTGCTTTATGGGACCCATGATTATTGGTTGTTTGGAGCATCGTCTTCTCTAACTTCAAGATGAGTCCGCAAAAGTTCTTGTTTACGGTAGAATACATCGACCATCTCACTAGTTCTATTCCTTCTAACTCAACGACTAACAAGAATTGACATGTTGACATTGAAAACATATATGGTTGTCTCAATGTCAAAGGTGATCATTGGGTAGATATTGATGTCAACTTCAGGTCGAGAATATATATGTGTATGACTCTATCCCTAGTCATGCATGTGTTATGAAATTCTCAGGGTTTCTGACCCCATACGCAAAATGATGCCATGGTTTCTTAAGTGTATGCTTTCTCAAGACTTGAGGAAGAATTTTCTCGCTCAATTTGAGGTCCAAAGAGTTAAGAAAAATATGCGATTGAACCTAAACCCAAGAGATTGTGGTGTTTACTGTGTCAAGTACATCAAGTGTCTTGCTTTGAAGTGGAGCATTGAAGATCTATGTGAAAAAAAATATTCAGATCATCCGGGATAGACTTGCGGCTGAGATATTAAATGAACTACCACATATGAGGGTTAATGTTATAGCAACTAATCCATTAACCCAACGGGCTAAGTTTTTAATTCCTCAGCTAAATGATCAATCTGTTTGAGCTCTTGAAAACTGATGTATTCGTTCATACATGTTTTCTTGTTGTACTTTGTGTTTACTTCATTTACATTGGAGATTTTATTTTGTACGGTAGATTTAGTTACATGTCTTGTCGCATATTTATTTATATGTTAAGTTGAAGATTTAGTGTGTATTGCATATTTATTTTCATTTACGTTGGAGATTTTATTTTGTATTGCAAATTTATTTTCATGTTATGTTGTAGATTTATTTACATGTTATGTTGCAGATTTTATTTTGAATTGCATATTCATTTTCACGTAACGTTGCAGATTTTATTTTGTACTGCGGATTTAGTTTGACTTACGTTGGAGATTTTATTTGTATTGGAGATCTAGTTACATGTTATGTTGCAGATTTATTTACATGATAAGTTGCATATGTTAGTTTGAAATGCATATTTATTTTTATGTTACGTTGCATATTTATTATAAAAAAACAAACAACAAACATAGAAAACCGGGAAATTATTGGTCAACATTCATAACAGTGAAGAATGCACTAAGTCAATGTGCATGTTTTTCGATTATGCTCCACTTTATGACAAGATTCACATATGTATTCTTTATTGGCCCATTTATTCTTCAAAGCCTTCTCCATTGCAAACTTAATTCTTCACTTCTTCGGCCTACCCGGTTGTGGCTTAACAATCGTAGGCCTTACAGTCTTCAAAACATCGTCTGGCATTGCTTCTCCAAAATCTCTCGGCATAATTGGTGTTGACTAAAACTTGATGAGGTAGTCCTTGTAAAAGTATGAGTGACAACAAGAGATATGAGAGACTTTGTGTGTCTCCACAGCCGAAATTGCATGTGCGCACGACATCCTCTCCATGTCAAACCTACAATATGAACACTTCTTATCTCTTAAGTTGACAACATGAAGTGATGTAAGACCTGTTACTTGAACTTGATTTTCATCAATCTCCTGAACTGATAGAAGCTTAGCATATTGAACATGAGTCTGCAATCATATAATTACATATTTTAAGATGAAACATATATGAAAATAAAAGAGTGATTCATTCTCGGGGTTACCTGTGGAAATTTCTCAGCTCTACGGGTCAATCGTGTATTCAGTTTCATTGCATTTGTCCTCCTTCTCACAAACCATCTAGTCATCATTTATCGTATAACTTCTATAAGTTGAACAATGGGTAAAGTCCTTGCTGGTAAAAGTACTTTGTTCATTGATTCATAAATATTGTTTGTTAGCGGGTTATATCTGTCCCTAGGAAATTGCACACACATCCACATTTTGATATCCGATTTTTCAAGGTACTCATGAAGTGCATGATTGATCTCTTTAATATTGTCATGTGCAGTTTGAAAATCCACAAGTCTAAATGCCTTCACAACCCGTTTAACCAAACAGAACGCTTCAACTCCTCTATAACGGACCAATATGTTTTGTACAAATGGTTTGTGCATATCCCACGGCTGAATATTGTATACACGATCCCAATGTCTCTTTCAATGGATATGTGGTGGTCGAATATAATTGCAAGGTTTTCATCATCTGGAATAACACAACTTGATTGCCTAAAGAACTATTTCCACGATTCATCATTTGCAGTATCAACAGTTCCAAACGCTAAGGTGAATAATTGGAAATTCTCGTCTTGTGTTGTTGCGGTAAGTAGTGTTCCTTTATACTTTCCTTGCAAAAATGTACCACAAACAACCACAACTTTTTGGACGAATGGAAATCCATTGATACTTGCACTAAATTAAAGGAATGAATACTTGAACCTTTCATCATCGTCAACTAAAAGGGTCATGTGTTCCTAGGTTGGCTCTCTTAATCATGTATAAATACGCGGGTAGGTATGTGTAACTGTTCTCATGAGTGCCCCTCTTCAAATCTCTGGCATGTCTGAGTGTTCTGTAAACCTTCCAGTATTTAACCTACCATAGAGAATAAGTAAATATGTGATACGTGGAACAAAACTGCAAATCACTTCAACAAATCTGCAATGAATTTTGAAAACTCTCTAGTCTCCAAAAATCTGCAACGAAAAATATAAAAAATTGCATATAAAAAATTGCAATACATTTTGAAAAATATGTAGTCTCGTTTACCTTAATGTTGAATCGTTTATTCAATGCATCTGCAATATGCATAGGCAACACAGTAGGTCCTACACCACAAACATAGTTCTTGTACATTATTGCTAATATTTCATGACTTGCCTGCTGTGATTGATATCTTAGGTTTTTGATGCTTTTTAACATTCTTTCAATTCCATTTTGAATAATTTAACTTGCATTAAGGCATAGATAAATTGCATTTTATATATTATTGCATATTTTAGGATTTTGAGGTGTACATAATCGATTTGAAGATCAAAATCAAGGAGAAGTGATAAAAAGAAGCCAAAATGATGAAATGGAGCCATACCGGTCAAAGTGAACCGACGCACATGGCCCGGTATGCTTGTACTGGCCAGTGGGTACTGGTTGGGAACATATAATGTAAAGCAATATCGGCTCAATTGACCGGTACACCTGGCCCGATATGCTGTTATAAACTAGTGTATAACGAGTGGTGGCATCCGATATGGAGCAAGGCTAGGATGCACCAACCGAAGGATCCAATACAACTCACCCGGTACATTGATATCGGACAAGCTGTAGCAGCCCAGACAACCGATGCAAGCCGCAAAGAAGATATACCAGACGGGCATACCAGCCACATCCACCCAATACCGAACCAAAAAATAAGTCAACCAAATTTTGACCAAGTCTTAATCATCCATTTTCTTTTTATGGGTTAACCCATATGTTTTGGGTTGACCAAGACCAACTAGACTCTACTATTTAAGTGTTTTTAGACCTAATTTGGGATCTTAACATTTATTCTCTTAAGAACTTTTAGCTACTTTTGTGTAAACCTTGGATCTTCTTCCTAGTCTTAGTTTGATTTTTTGTTTATTGTATTTCTTTTTATTGTTCCTTGTTCTAATCATGATTGAACACATTTCTATTGTTAGATCTTGTGTTTTCTCAATGATTAGTGAGTAGTCCTTTTACTAAGCAAATGAGTTAGGCATATCAGGATGATAAAGTGATTGATCATGATGTTTAGAGCTTACTTATCTTAGATCTTCATTCAATAGGTGTTTTTAATGCTAGATTTGTCTTGATCACTCATTTATAGATCTTAGGAAGTTTATTGCCCGAAAGGTGTTTGATAGAATTCATGAATCAAGCTTTTGGATGCTAAACGAGGCCTAGCCAAGGCATTGTGTTAGCTAGTTTAGTGGTTTATCATTTATAAGATCTTAATGCTTCTTGATTATGTAATTATCCAATAGATTATTTTAGTTCCATGATTAGAAAATGAATTAGCGTCATGAAAGTGGATTATTCTAATTAAGGAAATCTTAGACAAACGATTAGTTTTGAATGTTAATATTGAGAATCATGGGATATCATTGGATCACCTGAGTCAATAACCTTTGTAAACTTGTTTAGTCTTTTATTCTTGATTTAAGTTTTAATATTTTGTTGACTTTTGCCTAATTACTTGTTGAATTTTTTGTCTTTCAATTTATGCATGTTTGGTTACTTGTTACAAACCAACCAACCTTATTAGCTTAGACCAAATATGATTCTCCTAATTTTTAGTGTGTCAATTACTCCCAGTTTTTATTGACATCTAAGTACTACATCGACATTAAGTAGTCTTAGATTACTTGTTAGAAAAGGATTGAAAAAATTCTTGTTTATCAATGATCTTGACGAAAGATTGACTAAACATGTATGTTTTAAAGTGTAAGTACGCACATAAAATCATGGCCAATCATGTATTGGTGTAGCTTAGAGCTTCCAGGCACAACCGCTTACCTAACACTTCACACTTAACAAGTACGTTGTAGATTTGTAAACATTGTAATCAAACATCTCAACCACGGTAAGCATTTTCAACCGATCCTCCAATTGCTTTCTTGTGTCATAACATTGACCTACTCGTATTTTCAAAGAGCCAATATTGAAAATTGGTAAGTGTTCGTTAAGATTACTGTCACTGATGCAGACGGATGACTTACACATCACCGGTTTCTCTTCTTCTTCCACATCTTCATCATTCACACCGTACTTTGTGAAATTCTCATCATCAAAGTCTGTTCCATCAGAATCATCGCAATAATCAAATCTTATTTCACCATCTTCTTCTGAACTATCTTCTTCTGTATCTTCGTTCTTAATATTCTCAACATCATCTTCTAAAATAGCTTCCTCCTTAGCTGGAATTCACATTTCCGGTTTCTCGTTAGCTCCAACCTCTAAGTTTTTTGAACTCTTTTCTTTGATCTCAACACAGAGCCGGACAGATTCATTGTTCGACTGACATAAATTTTTTTTTCAATTGTCTATTATTCGTTACATACACAAGAGGTTGATCTAAAGGTAAAGAGCTCAAAACCTTCTTGGGTAACATGTAGCTTAAATCCACATTGTACAAGCTCATGTATATATCATAGTCTTCGAATACCATATCCACTAATTCGTCATAACTCATCTTCTCTTGAGTTGTTACCGATCGAGAACCTCGATCTCTTTCCATGACGAACAATTTCCTCCCTTCCCCATGCGTCCACTTCCCACAAAGAAGAAATAATTGAACTTTTGCCACTTTCCTCTACAATAAACAATATTTATGTGAGGTTTCATATGACGATGGAGAAGGGAATTGAAGATGTGAGGTTGAATATATCAACAAAAAGTAGATTTAGAAGTGGGCCCACTTTTTTATAGAAACAAAGCTAGGGCGTAAATCCTCAAAACGACATAGTATGATTTATTCATAAAAAAATTTGCAGCATAGGAAAAAAATATGCATTTTGGTAACCAAAACTGCAACGTAGGAAGAAAAAAAACTTGCAGTTTGGTAAATAAAACTACAGCGTAGAAAAAAAAATCTGAGTTTTGTAAGAAAAATATGCAGTTTGGTAAACAAAACTGCAACGCTGGAAAAAAATATGCGGTTTGGTAAACAAAACTGCAACGTAGAAATAAAAAAGTCTATAGTTTGGTAAACAAGATTACAAAATTATATTCAAAATGGCGTTATTTTATTTAATCATTTATTTTTATAGAAAATCGATTTGGGGATAGAAAAGCTTAGTGTTTCTCGTCGAGATTGAGAGGAAAACTCGGTTTTGGAGATGAGGAGGTATAGCTACAAATTTAGCGATCAAGAAAGTGCTTCTAGTTTCGGTCCTAACTCAATCGACAAAGAAGAGGTCACGAGCCATCCTCTTACACTTGCAATACACTTCGATGAAGTGAGGAGACCACGTCCGTATAATGGTATGGACCTACTGAATATGGGACAATAGTAGTGTGTTACTGTGGTACGGATGTTATCCTCAAAAATGCTACACGTTTACCGAATCTGGGAAAATTTTTCTACATATATCCTAATTGAAATGTAAGTGTAGTTCTTAATTCGTGAGTCATTGTGAGTGGTCGTTTTTAGGTTGTTAGTTTTGAATTATTACTCTTTGGCCTCGTTGTGATGTTAAGTATCATGTGCTCGAACGGTGAGTGCCACGTCTAGAAGTGGTGAAACGTGGCAGTCATGGAAGAACTAGAAAAATGACGAAAATGTTGCGGAACAGTATGATTTTGCTCTTGTAGAAGAGGTGAATAAGATGGAACAGTTGGCAGCTCTGCAAGACCAGGTACTGAAAACTACAACTGACATGGTTGTGTTGAAGATGAAATTGGTTTATATTGGTATTGTTGTTGTGATTGTAGTTTAGCGGTCTATCTATTCAAGTGATTGCAACACGTATTTTCTTACTAATTAGATGTTGGTTGTGTGTCTTTTATGCTAGACGTATAATACAAGAACATGGTATGAATGTCTATGTTATGTTTTCTTTCATTAAATGAAAATTATAACATATCTGCAACTTTAATAAAAAAAATTGCAATATAAAAACAAATCTTCAATGCTAGCGTATAACGTACTCTCGCGTCCCTGACGGTCCCTAAAAACGTACTCAAAGGCGTAACATGGGATGAGATTGAGATGAGATGAAAATTTCTTCAAAAAACTTTCTAAGTTAAAAAAAACCCATAATAGAAAAAAAAATCTAGAGTAGAGAAACAACTCTACAATGAAGAAATAACTCTACAACTAAAAACTCAAACTTTAGATTTTTTTGACTAAGTAAACAATTTTGCCATGAGTTTTAAAAATCTGCAATACAATCACCACAAATTTTCAAAAATATGCGGTCAAAGAATTTCATAAAAAACCTGCGGTAAATGAAACTACGATAACATGAGGGTCAGATGAGTAAGAAAAATTGTGGTAACGTGTGCAAAAATATATGCTGTCAAGTAATTGAAACAAATATGCAGTCAAAGAGGTGAAAAATTGCGGTCAAATGGGTTATTCTTGCAATTTTGGTCTTTAATAAATTTGCGGTGATCGAAAAACAAATATACGAGAAAACAAATATGGGTCAAGCAAAAACAAAGATGCGAGGAAAAACTACGGCCAAATGACCAAAATCTGCAATGTAAATAAAAAAAGCGTAGTAAAAAACTGCGGAGAAAAACAAATATGCGGTGACGTAGAGACAACGTAAAATATTGCGGCCAAATAGACAAACGAAACTGCAAAATCTAAAAAAATATGCGACTGGAAACAAATTTGCGACAACAAAACTATAACACCAACAAATCTACATTACAAAATCTCGCAGATTTGTTTCACTCCCACAAAAAACTGTGGTATTTCCGTAAATACTGACGATTTTTTTTTCTCTTCTCAAATTTTTTTTTCGAGCGTTTTTGTATGTTTATGACTTGAGGATACTTTTGGGTTTCACTTGAATATTCTAACCTCGAATAATTAAAAATATATATATTTTGTTAGTGGCATCAATATGACAAATACTTGGGTTATGTAAGTTTTTTACCCTTATCATTATAGGTGGTGTTGGTACACGGTCAAGCACCTGAAATATATGAGATTAAATTGAATCAAATTAGAGATTTGACCCATAGTTAAGAAGAAGGTTTAACTCAGAAAAGTGGGTCTAGGTGAGCTTATCTTTATCATGCATTGAGGTCATCTTTCATATTAAATACATCGAAGTTCTACAACCCCTGGTGAGAATGCACAATGGACAAGGATAGAATCTGATATCCAATGACCATCTTTGACACTAATACCTCAAGCTTATGAGATTGACCAAGTGCAATCACAAATAGAGGAGATGAACTCTCAAGTACATCGAACGACAAGCTCAACACCTAAAATAGAGTGTGTCCTATAAGAAACGCAACACACACCATTCAATCGGAAGATTACCTACATACAAATTAGACACACCATTAAAATCAAATTACCCATCTACGTAGGAAAAACTTATCCAAGACATTACCTAGCTTCCTTCACTATTGCAATGAAACAAGCCCATTTTACCACAAAAGAAAAGAAAGTTGAATTTTTCTAGTTCTTCACTCAACGGGACGCATTGACTTGATTCTCCCACCTACAACCATATTTGCTAAATGATTTCCAGCAATTATGTATTGCCTTCATCAAACATTACTTTATGTTCATCACGAAAAAACCTTGATCACCGATATGTGAACATTATACCAAAAATTGCTAATCAGTTAACCACATTCGCTGGAGGACGCACTTCACTGGCAGATTAATTTGCACAAATAAAAGAGGAAAGAACAATAATGGCACAAAAGCACCTTATAACACGAGCTACGAATCAGAAGAAGGAGGAAGTCCCTTATGAACACAAAATTATGATCGGGGATACTCTGAAAACAATAGAGGAAAAGGTTCATACCTCTTCATAAACGAGGACAAAGATGGAAAAGCAAATGCATTGCCTCTTGATAATGAAAATGACCAAGAAATGGGTATAGTACGACATAATGTAGGCATCTACAATACATACCCTCATCAAATATAAAATTGTAGAAATCGAATTTGTTGATTATGTGTACAGTAGTAGTTTCAGTCCAAAAAAAACCTATTTAAAAACAATCAGATTGGAATAATAAAATTTAACCTTTCTTTTCATATATATTTGAATAATATTTTATTGTCAAACCAAATACTTCATTACTAGAGAGTTACACTCCATTAAAAGATCAAAAGTATACAAATAACAAAGCAAGCTTTAGTAAAACATCCGCTAACTGATAGTTAAAAGCGGGTATAAAACCAAGATAGATAGAGTCGAAAGTCGAGCAAATCGAATCATCATGACGAAATCTTCGAAACTCATTGACTGTGATTCCCGAGAAGAGGAATTATAAGACTTTAGCATAAAAAGATACACTAACGTCTAATGAAACATCATCTCTGTTAGCGTTGGAGAGGGGATACGTATTCAATTCTATATCATCCTTAACAAGCACCAATGACATGAACAATCGGATAGATGTGTGAGGAGATAAGATATTGCTTTCAAACAACCGGAGTAGTATGGCATTCCATAGGTTCCAATAAGTTCGCTGAAACTTCAGAAAGAAAGATGCCAAAACACGATTGAGATGCACAAACCATCTTGGATCTACAACAAAGTAGATACAATAGCTAATACATGGGAGTAAGCCCTTAACGTTAAAACAAACTAGAACAAAGCTAGTAGAAACCTCAATACAAGGTAATTTTGGGGAACAATAGAAGTGACCATATAAGAGTCCAAACACCACCAAATGATAAGTTATAAGTCCCTTCCATGAATATGACGTTCTTAACTGAATTTTTTATTGCAAACATAGAATCAGAAAGTCTAATAAATAAATTAAGAAGATACACAAAATAAATCTCATTCAAACACTTGACCCATCCACAAACAATGACCATTCTCTTCAACTTAAGACTCAAGTGTACAAAGTAGGGACGGCCCTAAAATTACGGGCTTGAGAAAAAATAAAAAATGGGAGCCAACATTTCATATCATAAAAATATGTAAATATAATTTTAAACAAAAGGTGCTAAAACATTAATGAAACATAAGTTTTATCCAGAAAAAAAAAAAAGAACTCATTATAATCTATGAAGTTTTGAAAAATACTTCTCCTTGCATTTTTCTGACAAAGTCATTCATCAAACTTTGATGGTCATGTTTTCCAACCATATCTCTCTCAATTGACAACATCGCCAAGTCATTCAATTGCTCTTCTAATGTGTATATATATATATATATTATGTGATTTTACATTTGTGGGCCTGAACAATTTGNGGGGGGGGGTTGAGACCTATGTCTCATTGGTCTTGGTCCAAGACTGGTCGCTGGTACAAACTCATTAAATATAAAGGGTAAATTTCATGGAAGTGTACTTCTAGCAAAATAATTACACTTTAGGTGACTTTCTGCTTTTTGTGTACTTTAGAGAAGAAAGAGAAAACTTTTGTCTTCATTATACCCTTAATTTTCTATATAATTACACTCTACCATTTTCTCTCTACTGACATGTGTCAGATGTTGACATTTGCTTTTTTCACTTTCGGTCTTTAAAAATCAATTACTTGATAATATATATATCCAAAAAAATTAAAAAGTATGCCAAAATTTTAATTTTTTTATACTCTATAAATAGACACTTATTTTCTTAATTTGGACACAAGATAAAAACAAGTTTCATAACGTCTGTGTACACGACATATTGTGTACATGATGCTAGTTATTCGATGTACACAATGATTATTCAATCTGTGTACAATGTCGTGTACCATTCAGCGTGTGCATAACGTCATGTACATGATGCTTGTGTGTACAACATCGCGTATCATGCAGTATATGTACAACGTTACGTACACAATGTTCTGTACACAATGCTTGTGTACATCGTGCTAATTATTAAATGTATACATCTAATAATTAGCATGATGTACACAAGCATCGTGTACACATCATTGTGTATGTGATGCTATGTACATGTTGCATGATACACGACGTTGTACATAGACTGCATCATCATTTTGTACATCTAATAATTATACGTCCAATGTACACAATATTGTACATAGACTGTATTGTCATTGTGTACGACTGCATTATCATTGTGTACGATTGCATTATCATTGTGTACGACTGTATTATCATTTTGTACATCTAATCATTAGCATGATGTACACAAGCACGTGTACACATCATTGTGTACACGACGCTATATACATGTTGCATGACACAATGTTGTATATAGACTGCATCATCATTGTGTACATCAAATAATTATATGTCATTGTACACGACATTATATACAATCTGCATTATCATTGTGTAAATCTAATAATTAGCAAAATTTACACATACATCATGTACACATCATTGTGTACGTGACGCTATACACATGTTACATGATACACGACATTGTACATATACTGCATCATCATTGTGTACTCCGAATAATTAGCGCACGTACACAAAGTGTCGTGTACACAAAGCGTCGTGTACACACAACGTCGTGTACACAAAGCGTTGTGCACACAAAGGTCATGAAACTTGAATTTTGTTTTGGAAAAAAAAAAAACAAATGTCTGTTTATAGAGTACAAAAAAATATAAATTTTGGTATA
>OVBE01013538.1:0-12213 GCA_900406425.1 Iberis pinnata | reverse complement strand
GGGGGGGGGGGGTTCTAATTTGGACAACAATATTTTTTGAGATTTTAGGTTCTTTATGCAAGACTTCATCAACTTCATCTTTGAGAGTTGATTCGATCTAATATTCTTTCTTCATCTCCTCTTATTTCACCATAGATACCTGGATATCCCTCTTGGAGGAACCACTGGATAAAAAAAACCTTTTTCTTGATCTGTTTTAGTGATAATCGCTGATTAGGTAGATCAACAACAACTCCTACAATTGCAAGGAAGGGTCTCCCTAGAACCAAATGTTCATCTTGGTACCCATTCATCTCCAAGATGTGGAAATCAACAGGAACGAGACAACTCCCAACTTGTACCAATAGATCAAAGATAAACCCACTTGAAGATACAGTAGAATCATTTGCAAGCTTAAAGGTCATCTTAGAAGGTTGATACCTGAAATCCCCAATATTTCTTCAACAATTACTGACATAACGCTCACATTAGCTCCAGTATCACAGAGAGAATCTATGAATTCTACTCCATTAATCTAACAAGGAACCAAGAGTTCCTCGGGATCTTGTATCTTATGGAGTTTCCTAAGTAAGTTGGTTGCTTTCCAATCAACTCTCCATCCTCAAACTCTAGTATGGGTTTCGTAGGTTGCACTAAATATGGAATCCTGGGTTTAGAGGCCATTAGAGGATTTTCAGAATTTTGGGAGGTGCGATCGATCGATCCTTGAAGGGATCGATCGATATCCGCATTTTTCGAATTCAACATCGCCTGAAAAATCGATCCAAGGGGGATCGATCGATCACTTTCCTCGTCGGACGATGGGATCGATCGGGCAGTTGATGCGCCCACTCATGCAATTATTCCTGGAATTTTTTCAATCGGTTGCCAATCGATCCAGAGGAGATTGATCGATCTCTTCTGCCGGAAATCGATGGACCAATCGATCTAAAGGGGATCGATCTATCACTTTTCTCTGCATCAATTTCTGCAACTTTTTCTACACCAGAATTTCCAAAATCTGGACGCTTTTCACCATCTTTTGATGCCTTTTCCACTTCATCAACATCTTCAATCGAATCAGCTACTATAGATTTGCAATAGCTCTTTGGATTATCTTCAACTTTCCCAAGAAAGACATCATATTGTCTTTTCACTGCTTCATAAGTTTGAGCAACTTGTGTATCCAAATGTTTCACATGTGTAGAAAGGGCTTCAAACTTCTGGTTCAATTCCTTTACTTCTCTTTGGGATTTTTGTTATCGTACTAAAAGTTTCTTGAACATCATCTCTATTGTATTGCTTTGTTGAGGCTGAGTTGGTGGTGTTTGTTGAAATACAAGCTGAGAGGTTTGTTGAAAACCGTAGGATTTGAGTTCTGCACCTTGAGGGTTTTCTACATTCTTGCTTCTCCAAGAGAGATTGGGAGGAATCCTGTTAAATCTTTGGTTGTACCCTTGATTGTAAACCCTTTGACCTTGGCTATTTATGTAGCTCACTTCCTTTTCAACTCCCACATTATTTTGCTCTTGAATGGCAAAGCAATCAACTTCTAGATCTTCAGTAAAACTGACATGTTTATGGTTTTGATTCTTGAGAAGTTGAGTAAGCAATCCTTTCATCTTTGAGACTTGTCCCTTTACCTCCGAAAGTTCAGATTTATCAGATGTAGTTTCCTTGGTTCTTCTATCAAAGCGTGGACAGTGATTACTTTTACTAATTGCTAAGTTCTCTATCAATCGATAAGCATCTGGGACAGCTTTAGTCATGAAATCACCACCACTCGCTGTATCTAAGGACAACTGGTATTTTTGAACAATTACTCTGTAGAAAGTATTGAGGAGACTTACATATGAAAAACCATGATGTGGGCAGTCAAGAAGATGCTCCTTAAATCGTTCCCAGGCTTCATAGATCATGAGATCTTGTTCCCTAATGAGTTGGTCCTAGTAGTGGTGAAGAAGTAGTTGAGAAACTTGGATTTGCAGTCATCCCAAGTTACAATGGAACCAACAGGTAAAGATTTCAACCCAGCAAAATGCTCTCTCAACTAGAGAATGATGGAACAAGCTGCAATGCATAAAATCCCGTGATACCCCATTAAGCTTGGTTGTAGTGCAGATGTCCTCAAATTTTTCAATGTGATCCATGGGGTGCTCAGTTGGTAAACCACTCAAATGGTTGTTCCGGATCATCTGAATGAGCTGAATCGGAAATTGGTACACCCTTCGCTGAGGTTGGATAGGATTCCTGTTAGCGTAGAATGCTTTAGGATTGTTGAAGGAACCAACTAGAGGGTGGTTCTAAGGGTGGCGTTGATTAGCAACTCTTTCCGGATCACCATACAAGAGGAAATTTCTTGCATCAATATTCTAAAGAATTGATTTTTCCGGTGGTATTTGGTTCCCATCAGGTCTTGGTTGGCCAGGTGGCACTTGATTTCCGTTAGCTCCTCCTCCTAATGGCTGGATTATCAGTTGATTTAGTCCAATAGGAGGTGGATCGATTTGACCTTTGGGATCAACCGGATTGTTCAGATTAACGTTATCAGCCATTGGATTAAATGAGCTTGCATCTTTCTTTGCTTTCCGGTTTGAGCGTTCTAAATTTGTGAGTTCTGAGTTACTAAGGTTGAGCAATTCAGAGGACTTGTCAGATCTTCTGATCATGCACATGTAAAACAAACACAAGAAGAACGAACGAGATGAGTATTGTAAAATAAAATCTTGGACTAGATTATAAATAAAACTTAAAATGCACTATTGGTGCCTAGCAACAGCGTCAAAATTCTAATAGAGATAGAATTTTAAATCCTAAACTACACTGCAGAGAGCTGGTCACAGTAGCATAGATAGGGTCGAATCCCACAAAGACCGGACATCACAACATTAATTTTTATCTCAATATCAAGCTAATACGAAACAAAAAGATTGTTTATAATGGAATTAAGCAGTAATTAAAATAACGGTTGTAAACGATGAAATAAAAGCATCAGGTTTAGGGAATTCTACATGTATTCAGGTTTGAAAATCAGATTATCATGCATGGATTTTCTTAGAAAATGGTTCTCAACTCAAAAGACAGAAGCTAGACTAATATCCTCCCGAAGTATTAGACCCCATGTTCGAATTACTAAAGACAAACTCTCGCCATATTTAGATAATTCAAACATGCATTATAGTTCATATTTAATAAGTTCACAAGCCCTTAAGACAATACTCCCGCAAGCAAAGACACTTACTCATTTAGACTAGGTGAGATCTCTAAACCAAATCCCTTTGTGTTTATCAATCTAAAATCAATGAACTAGATGGCCAATCTAATTCATGCATTAATAACAAGTCTAGACTAAGAACCTAACAATTTTTATCCCCTTATGATAAATCTAACAATCAAACCTGATTTCCCTAGGGAACCCTAAAACCTAACAAGAGAACTACTCAAACATTGAAAAGTAAACATAAATCAATATCAAAGAAGAACTCATAATTGCAAAATAATAATAGATATTGAAACAAGGGTTCAGAGAAACTTCTCCCAAATACAGAGTTTCAGAATCCTCTCTCCCTCAGTAATAATCTCTAATAAAATAAATATTAATGAAATAAAACCTATTTAAAAGGTTTTTATAGTGCAAAAAGTAAAATAATTAAAAATAAGAAAACAAGATAGGCTTGAGGACTTGGGTGCAAAATTAGGAAATTTTCTATTTCTTCTAGGGTGGAGGGATCGATCGATCTCCCTAGGCGCCCAATCGATCTCTCTTGAATCTGCACGATCGATCTTGAAGATGCCCGATCGATCTCTATATCCGAAAAATTCCAGGGAGAAATGCTCGATCATGTACTTCTTTATCTGATGTGCTCGATCGATCACTTCTTTTGAATTTTGGAAATTTATTCTGATTTGATCGGAAATGCATCCTTGGCTCCAAAACGCCCCGAACACCTAGAATCCTGAAATATACCAAATTTGCAAGGAAAACACTCAGAATAATGCAGAATAGCAGACATAAATGCCCACTACCGTTTAAGTAAGCCGCTACTATTTTATACGATCGATAAATACGAGGGCGTCCTTGTGACCGTTCCGAAGAATGACGATTTAAATCATATGGCATTTTGGCTAACCATTATCGTATTATACAATTAACTTCGTACGAGAAGATTTTCACGATTATTTTGCAAGTCATAGAAAATAATCATATAGCTAATGTGGCCTCGGTGGTTAGGATAACTGGAACCGTTTATACGATTACTTCGAAAGTTATGCGAGTTTTACGATTTATATTGCAGAATTCCAACGGAAACTCAAAATGATACGAAACGAGAAATGGGAGGTTCGTGAGGAAGTCAGCTCGCCAGTTGGCGAGATCAACATGCATTGTTAAGCTCACCAACTGGCGAGATGAACATGCGTTGTTTAGCTCACCAACTAGTGAGCTGAATTTGTGTGGTTCAACTTGCCAGTTAGCGAGCTCAACATAACGTATGTATTGTCGCTTGTCCGTAAACATATCTATCGAGGTCTTTCGTATTTCTTGGACATCGATTCCGAGTATGCTTTTGTTGATCCTGACATTGAACGTAAGAAGATTGTCTTGCTTTGGTAAAACTTTAGTGATAGAAAAACCTAGTGGGGAAAACCTCTAGACTAAGGGTAAAACAGTGCAAAGATAATCGCTTAGTGATTCTACAATTTTTGCTCGATTCTTCCAAAAAAATTTCTTACAATCTTTCAGAAGTATCACGGCTTTAGTTTGTTTGTTTCGTTGATCGGGATTGGTGCGGTTTTATGCTTGGATCGACAGTTCTAAGACATCAATTTCGTCATGACGATGTTTGACCCCAACAGTTAGCACCTAGCTCGCAAGAATCATTGGAATGTTCTTGTGAGGTATTGAGTTAGGAAAGTTTGGAAAGTTAGGCGGAATTGATGGCTCAAAAGTCCGATGATATATAATAAAAAAATTTCTCTATAAATCTGAGAAGTTACTTTTTTAAACTTCACTCATCCACTTTTCAAAAAAAATTTAAAGGTTTGAAATCCTTATTCTCTCAAATCCTTTACTGTTTTTCCATTTTCATTATGAATTCCAATACGGGAGTTTCCGCGAATGCATTATTGTCGATCTTTAGCCCATAACGCTTACAAGTTTAGGATGGAGGTGTTGTGCCAAAAATCAAGTTTTCGAGACACTCAATCAATCTGAGGGAGGTAAAGGCGTATTGGCGCGAAACATGCCGCATGGAGGCTCCGCCTCCCGAGTCGTGGTGTCCGTCGAGACCTAAAATTGGTAGAAACGCTGATAATCCAAGCGATTTCCAAGAGTCCTTCATGGCTACTATTTGGGAGTTTTGTAGAGTTCCAGACGATGTAGTGTTTCACCTTCCAGATCATGTTGGAAAAAGCTTGGTTCACTTGTTATGAGGCGTACCTACTATATTCCCGGTTGTGGTTTCCCATTTCGAGAGTCATAATCGAATTTTTGAATCGATATGGCTTATCGGTCGACCATATTTCATCGTGCGGCCTCCAGCACCTTATTGGTATTTTAGTCCTGGGCTATGAGCAAGGAATAGATATGGATGCCAATTATCTAACGGCATTCTTTCATCCGAGAGGTTCGGGTAATTCTCTTCGGTACTACATGGTGCTGCAAAACCATATATTAATCATCCAGTCATTGAAATCCCACCTCCATGGTTGGAACAAGCGTTATTTGCGTTCAAATAGTTGGCGTCTCCGTAGAAAAGCGTTATGTTCCCCGTAGGAAATGGGGTCTGCAAGGTACCAAGGTCGGATGTTTGAGTCATTTTTTGTTTATCGATGCCTAACGCGTGTTCTTTTTTTGTGCAGTTGTCGATCCTCTTTCGCTGCACCCGCAAGGCTTTTATACTGCTAGGGAACTTCTCATAGGTGGTCCGTTTCATTGGAGTCATTTCTTGTGGCAATGAGTTCGAAACGTTGTTGCCTATCATAACGCTCGAGCTCATCTCGACGTTGTCGTAGAAGAGAAAGAACCAGTGATGGAGGGTTTTATTCCATATGAGATGCCCCCTGCGAGGGATAGGTAAAGGTCTCCGAGGAATGGGGGAGCTACCTTCGACGTGGGTAATTCTGCCCAAGTTGGGGAAAGATCGATTCTTGGAGTCTGTCAAAACGACTTTGACGGTCTGAGTCAGATCCTGATACCTACGTTCGGAGCCAGTTTTTGTACTTTATGGATGCTACACCAACTCAACTTCCTGCTGCGGAAGGATTGTGAGGTCGAAGCAATTTGATGTGGCTTCGCGTCAGTGCATGGGGGTTAGTTTTTGCAAGTATGATTTCATTTTTATGAATTTTTTTGCTAACCTTTTGTGGGTATTCTGACAGGGTCTCCATGCGTTAGACAAGGCTCTCGGGGCAAGTGAGCAGGAGGTGCGAACAACTCAATTCAAGGCCGAGAGACTCGGTTCAAGGCCGAGAGACTCGAGGAGGAGAACTCTCCTTTGAGGAGAGATATGGAAGAATTGGCACGGAAGAAAGCGTCCCAAGTTCACCGCGCAATCATGCAAGATAAGCGGGAGGTATTTTTGATCATGGCAGATCATTCGACTCGTTTTGAGGCATGTTTTGATCGATTGGAGCTACGCACCAAACTGTCCGAGATTGGCACGAGTGCTATAGTTATGTGGGTGCCTTGTTCCAGACTACCCAATTTGACTACCAGTATGACATCGAGAAGAAAAAGATGTCTTGGTATATGGACAAGTATGAAGATGTGAGGTCTCTGATCCCTTCGATTGAAGCGGAAATTCATGAGTGCTGGGCTCCGATCCATGCTTCTCCTTATTTGGAGGATGCTAGGACTGCGGCGTGTGTTAACGAGGAATCGGTGGACTAGGATCTGAGACCATTTGTTGAATCTTGTTTTGGTTATTTCAATCTTGGTCAGTGAAGAGCGTAGGTTCGTATAAAGGGAGTATGTTCCCTGTTTATGATTTTGGCCGAGTGTGGCATGTTTTTAGTTTAGTAGGATCGGCCATATGTGGCTTTAAATCCTTGCTACTATGCGACTTTTTGTAAGTTATGTTTATGTGAATATATGGTTTAGTTATCGAGACAAAATTACGAGTAGTCAATTCGCTTTTCATTCTCTAATTTGTCGCTACATTTTGCTTATCCGTTTTGGATGCGAGTTTTTTGGAAAATATAAATTTAAAGTTTTGTGGATTTGCGTGTGTGAGAGATGAGACAAATTTAGGGTTCTCGTATTAGTTTGATACAATGTCTAGAGATTTTAGAGACCAGTGTGTTGGGTTTAGAGAAAGACCTAGGTTTACTCTCAATTTTAGGGTAAGTGGTGACTATTGCGGCTTATGTATCATGTTTGCGATTTCAACTTGATTATGTTTCGATAATGAAGTCTGCGATAGACTTGCATTAATCGGGAACCAAGCATCTTTCCTAAGATAATTTTTAAGTCGTTTGGAAGTACTGGCCAAAATTTTGTTTTATATAGCACTTTATCATTGTGCCGGATGTATGAGAACCGATCTTACGAAAGGTTAGGTGACTAGTTTTTCCGTTGGGGCCAATCGACATGTTAGATAATGGAGCGAGTGTTTGCTCATTTAGGTTTTGAAGTTTGTATAGACTGCGTTCGTACGAATTCAGAAGTTTGTTTTCGGAATTTCGCGATGTCTCGTTTTTTCTGAAAGTTATTTTTCCATTCGAAGGTTTTGCGTTTTAGAATGTGTTTGAGAGATGTTCTTGCGGTTCGTCGAAGGTCATGCTTGTTCTTGTGAATAAGGAAAATGATTAAGTTTTGTTAGGAGAAGTGTTAGGAGAAGTGTTAGTATGATTTTTGTTTACGGGTTATACGATGATATTTGTTGTTACTTAGGTTTTTTTAAGTGAAACTGAATATGTTTGTGAATCGTAAGAAGATAAAAGAACTTTTAAGCCAGAATTCGTTTTCTTATTGTGGAAAAGTTTTGAAATTATAAAGTACATGAATGCGGACATTTTAAAATATGGGAGTATACCCACTTCCCCCCCCCTTTTTAGAGAGGGGGACAGCTGCACCTTTCTCATGAAAAGTTGCATACGTACCCTTTTTAGGGATCAAACCGTCTCTAGTTCAGTTGTTGCCATGATATTGATTACTTGTTTGGCGATGCTGCGTTATATGTTTTTGTCATGGTGGCTATAGTTGGATCGATGAATTTTTCGGCATTGGTTCCGTTGTTCTGTATGGGATGTAGGGCTTAGAGGCATGGTTGCCTTCTTCAGGTCGAGTCGTTTCTGGAGTTGACGAATCTGGTTCATGCTTTTCTTCAATATTTTCAGGTTCTTCTAAAACGTTTTCGGTTGACAGTTGAGTTTTCTTCGCTCGTTTGGATCCGATCGCTGGTGTCGTTAGGACCCATCTTAGTTTGTGTTCGGCTAGGAAGCATAGTCTTGTTTATTTCTGACATCCCCATATTATAAATATTTCATGGGGTGTTGGGAATTTGATGCCTAAGTGGTAAGTCGACATGACCGCTTACATGGAGTTTATCCAAGGCGTTCTGACGATCACGTTATAGATGGCAGAATGATCGAATACCAAAAATTCTATGATTTTGCTGACTTCTTTTGCCATAACCGGAAGCTAAATCGATCTGAGAGTCATGGTTGTTGTGCTTGAGAAACCTGTGAGTAGTTTTGGCATGGCCGTAACTTAGGATAGTTTGATTCTCATCCTATTTAGCATATCACGGAAGAACACATAACCCGTGCTTTTTGTATCTAACCTCGAGGTCTCTTATGACGAGATCGATTATGGGAGGGTCATTATAAGGGGTGTTGATTTTGACAGCTTCGCTTTCCTCGAAAGTAATCGCGTTATTCGACGAATCAGAAGATGTGAAGAGCAGGTGATCGAGCCAGTTGGTGCTCGATTCAGCTTTGTGATGATACACTTTTATTGCAGAGATGTTGTCTTAAAAGTATTGCAATCCTCTGATTATTATTTTTACTCGGAAGTGATTGACGTCGCTGACTTTGTCTTCAAGCTCTCTTCTGCGCTTCCCTTTGGTTCAGGACCCTAGGGTGCGTTGTTGCTTGGTGGTGCCTGGTAAGACCTAGGTGGCTGGTTAGTTTATCTAACGAGATCGTTTACGCTGGATATTTCTGACTTCTTTCCTGCGAGTAGCTTTTCCGATAGCCTTGCTCCGAACACTTTGCAGTTAACCGCGGAGTGACCCTTTGTTTGGTGGAACTTGCAGAAGGTGTTTTTGTCGTAAGAGACGTTTCGAGTCTAGATGTTACCCGATGATATTCCTCATTCAGACAACAGGTTGATAGCGTAGCTATGCGCTCCCTGAATCTTTTCCCTCATGATAGACGTACTTGTCATTACGAGAATTTTTCTTTCTCGATTTCTGCTCCACTTGCACATCTTTTGCAGATGCCTTCGCCGACTTTTGTTCTGCGACAAAACTTTCATCTTCTCTTCGATGGTGATGAAGTCAGTGGCTTTATGAAGAACATCATGGATTGAACGAGGTTTTTGGAGGGCTATCCACTTTCTAAATTTTGACTTGCACCAGGGTTTTGCAGAGTGCGTCTATGGCTACTTTATCATTGATCCCGGAACACATTACTACATCACCACTTCCAGCTCCACCATATACACGAATTAATTTTTATAAGTATATATTAGTATTTCTGTTAATATTTGTACATAAAGATTAAAAGAAGGAAAGTAAAAGTAAGAAAGAAGAAGAAAAAAAAAAGAAGGAAAGGCGAAGAGAAAGTAGTTATCATCAATATACTACTTTTCGTCATTTTTTTTCATAAACCTTTTTTTCGTTTATTTAAGTGTGCAGTAAAAAATGTCGGCGACACAGTACGATGTATCTTGTTTACGCAATTTTTTAAAAAATCAGTATATACGTTTATATATATATATATATATATATATATATATATTACAATTTACTAATATTTCATATACATTAAACATCACAATGAATTTTGTAGTGAAACATTTGGATAATTTAAAATTGGTACATTGTGTATTATTTCAAGAAAAACAACAATAATCACAAAATAAAACAAAATTTATAAATAAAATCTATCAAAAATATAAATAATCAAATTGTTATTAACTAGGAATAGTTGGGGCCGAAACTTTTAATTTCTATGTAAAATAAATAATACCATCAAATATTTCATTCACCAAATTTTATAATGAGCTTAAAATGTGGCACCGATCTTCAAATAACCAAAAAAATTAATTTTGTAATTCTGCATTCATCTTCGTCAATGGGATAATAAAAATAACGTTGATTTTCGTAATTACCATAATTTTGATTATATTTTATAATATGTTAAAATATTTAGGTGTTGAAAAATCCTAAATAGTAAAGTTTTATCCATCATTTGAATAAATATTTATGAAATGTTCCATAAAACTAAAATTTGGATTTTATTTTGGTTGGTACTTGGGTGTAACTTTAGAACTTAAACGTGTGATTATTACGTAGAAAACTGTACCAAACTACCAATCGTTGTTTGGAATTATCCTAACCCTTTTTCTGAATAGTCAATTAGTTAAGAACAAACTGTAATAAATCTGAGAAAATTCATGAATAGCTGACATCATAATATAGTTTCATTTGGTCATCTTTAGGTTAGTGGTTAAGCACCATTCTTTTACTATCCCAAGGGAGAGGATCGAACCGACATGTACTGGAGGTGACATTGGTGATGTTTGGCCAACAGGCCAATCAACTCATGTCAGTATAGTTTTATTTTGTTGGTTAGTAAAGTCTTACAAACGCGCATATATATACATTCTTTTAAATTTTGGAATTGTAAACGCTAAAAGAATAAATCATATACGATTAAGAAATTTCAGAAAATGAAACGATTAAGAAAATTAACAATAACGTAAAACTAATTATAAATTGAGTACAGGAGATGCCATGAGGATATATATTATCAATGTTCAAAACTCGGTTTAGTCACCGGTTAGGTGTCCATTCATTTTTAAACATTATGATTTAGTGGACTCAGTGATTTAAAACGATAAAACGGTTAAACAGTCAAATCAGCATAACTAAACAAAATCGATATAAATTTACTGAATCGATCTAGTTGGTTTGATTTGATAACTATCTAACAATTTATTTTTGTTATATTAAATTCTTAAATAGTAAATTAAAATTTTTGCTTATTCTAATTTTGGTCATTTATATGAATTTTGATAGTGAGACTATTATGACACAAAGAAGATTTTAACGCTGATGAAGTTCATGATGTTGAATTTGAGTTTGATAATGAGAAAGTGGTGACTATGGATGTATTTATAGAAGAAGAAGAAGTTTAGTGGAATTTTTATTTCTTTGCATTCGGAGGATTATAGCTTATAATTGTAATAATAATTGTTTTGGTGTAAATTTAAACCTTTCACTTTGTACATGGATTTAAAATATAACTAATTAGTAACCTGCGCAATGCACGAGATAAATTTTTCTTTTTTATATATTCTAAATTTAGTTAAGTTATTAATTCTAATGGTACAGTTTTCTTTTGTGTTTGATTTTTTATTTGTATATTATGTAATATGTGTATTGAGTAAGATAAACTAAATAAATGAACTATGTAGTTCGACTATTTAAAATGTGTTTTGTTTTTTTGAATGATGTAATATGTGCATTTCATTATCGTTATGCGTATAAAATGCTAGTTAAAAGTTTTCTTAAAACCAATTTTATAATTTTACTAATTTTTATACATATATAAACAAACACATATTTTATGCTCACTAATTGGTCTCGGGACTATACATATTGGAAAAACAAATTTGAAGATGTTATAATATTATGTTGGATACTAAGGCGCTGTAACAAAGTAGCTCATAGTTTGGTTCAATACTTAAATTCGTCAATGGTTTTGTTCAAATCGTATAGTACAATACCTTGATCTATTTCAACAGCTTTGTATGAAGATTACTATGTATCACTACATTAATTATTAATCAAGTGTGTTAAAAAAATATATATAAACAAACACATAAGCAAACATTAAATTTGAATAAGAGAATAAAAACATACATTTAAAATTGCATAAATAATAGTTATAAAAGTAATAATCATAACCCGTCAGTATAGAGATTGAAAAACACATTTATATCAAAGAGATTCCTTAATTAACGTATCTAACAAATTCATTAATTAAATATAGTCAAATATATTT
>OVBE01013536.1:422-12648 GCA_900406425.1 Iberis pinnata | reverse complement strand
TAAGTTTTTGTTTGGTTTTGGTGTTTTAGGTACCATTGATCATGTTGTGGACACTTGGCATAGGGAAAAGTAGAAGGCAGAGTCAACCTAGCCATAAACTTGAGACCAAACATCTTTACAATCGAGCCAAAGGACTTACAAAGATCAACCGGCTCGATCAAAACGACTCGATCAAAAAGGGATGACCATACAGCTCGATCAAAAATCTTCACATCAAGCCCAAATTTGATCGAGGCAAAAATTAATTTTGATCGAGCCAAAAAATAAAGTGATCGAGCCCCAAATTTCTTCAACATCGAGCTGGCCCAACTATCTACATCGAGCCCCAAATTTCTTCAACATCGAGCCAAGGACAAGGCTCGATCAAGTGCACAACAATCTCATCCACTTGGCTAACCCACCACCTCCATCATTCTCATTTTCTCCCCACTTGACCAACACTTCAATTCATAATGATCAACACTTTACTTTTCTCCTCTCAACCCATGCCACGTGAGGAAAAGGGAGTGTCCTCTCCAACTTTTCAGAAGATTCTCTGCAAAGCTCATCTCCTCCACATGTTCTCAAGACCACACCTCCACCACAAGCTCCAACGTCACCTCTCCTCCACATATATTTTGACCAAACACTCTACATAAGGGCGTTCACACCTTTCTTCACTTCTACTCTAATATTTTCCATCACTCTCACATTTTCTATTACTCTCATAAAACCATTGCTCTTGCACAATCAACTTCTTTGGCCCTTAATTCTATTTTCCTTGAGATTTAGCACGTAGTCCTAAAGTTTCAAGATTTTACAGATTTTTACCAAACTTTTGAAGAAAAATCACTCAGTTTTCAGTACTTTAACTCCTAAACCTTTAGATTTTTTTTTGTTTTGGTTCCTCAATTCTCTGAAACTTTGAAACTTGGTTTTGGCTTCTCTGAAATTTGGTTTTGTTTCTCTTGGTTTGGTCCCTCAACTCTTTAAAATTATGTTATGAAAGTTTGCTCAGAAACTAAGTTTTGACTCTCTGAACTCTGCTTTGATCAACCAACTTGAATTGAAATCTCACCTAACTTCGATTTTAACTTTGATAAAGTTTGGTTTTAACTCGTTCTATAACCACAAATTGAATTTGGTTTCTGTTGAAATGTTTGCTGTTTCAATCATCAAAATTTGGTTTTCATATTGGTCATTATCTCATCATGATGCTTGCTAGTTCTATTGAAAAAGTTGCTAACATTTTTGAATTGTCTACTGTTTTTTCAGGAACACAATACTCAACATGTCTAGACCATCAGCAAGAGACATAGCCGAAAGATTTCAAAGAACCAAGGCAGCTTACAACATTTCACGAGATCAAATGGAGATCACTGCATAAGCACCAGTGCTCGGGGCAAATAAGAAGCAAGCGAGAAGCATCACTGAAAAATTTCAGAGGGCCAGGGAAAGTTATCAAATTTATCAGATGGAGATCTAGGAGGAAGAACCAGAGTTCACTCCCAAGCAGCAGCAAGCTAGGAGTATTGCTGGAAAAAAATTAAGAACCAAGAAAGCCAATCAAATTGACCAACTGGGGATCGAAGATATAGAAACCAAGCTAACTGCTACGGAAAAGCGAGCTATTAGTAAGAAAGAGGGTGAATTTTTAAGGACGAAGAAAGACACCAAGAAGGTAAAGAAACCAGTGCTAGTAGATGAGGACGATGTGAGTGTTCAAGGGATTGAACACCAGTTTGAGCACATGTACACTGAGTTTGAGGAAAAAGTTTCCAAAAAGTGACCGAATAGATCGCAAAGTCGGAGTAGATTTCCGCCATGTTTTCACGAGGTTTCAAGGGCACGAGGTTTCCGCACAAGCACACAATGGAAGCTATCGAAATCGAGAAAGACGTGGCCTACCTATTAAAATTGGCCAATATTGACACATTCATGGCAAATCATTCTGATGTTTTCCATGATGAGACTTGCTATTTTCTAGAAACTCTTCGGATTCGTCGTTGTGACAAAGACTCCCCAGGATACATCACATTTTCAGTAAGGGGAGATGACTATCGAATCGCAATTCCAAAATTGGACCATCTAATTGGATTCCCATCAGGGGATGAGGTATACCAAAATTTTGCTAAGAACGAGCTCAATGCATTATGGAAAACTATTGGGTTCATGGAGTATGGTTCAAGCTGATCGAAGAGTGCAAGTATATGAAATCTAATGGTGATATACTTCCACAAATCTATTGCTAACACCAAGTTTGGGAGAGAAACAACTGGAAACGTAAATGAAGGTGAACTGGGGATGAACGACTTGGTGCTGAAATCTTCTCTGAAGCGCACTTCTGATGGTGGGGTGATGCATGGCGACAGAGCTAACACTAGCCTCTCTTATGTTTTGATCAAACAATTATTGGGGTATAAAGATTGGGCAAGGACGCTACATAGAAACGGGAAAAGAGGTGACTTGACCATTGGAGGAGTTGTGACTCCTATACTCCGATCTTGCAAGGTCCCTCTGCATTCTGAGTGTTATCCAGCTAGGTGGATAGATCTAAACTATTTGAAGAAGACACTTTTTTGAAGGACCAATGGATAAGAAGCTGTACATATTCATATATTCTCGTTTAGGGGAATCCCGATCGTCTCTCCCAAACACTTTCATCATCACTGTCAAGAAGGTAGAAAACATCAACTTCCAACCAGATGAGGATGTCCTATACCACTAAGAGAATAAAACAACTGCTGGAGTGGCTGCTGATATAGCTTCTGAGGGTGCACATGCTTCAGGTGACATAGAGATTGAGGAAGCAGAATGTTACTACTTGGAAGAAGCTCCAAAAACCAAGAAGGGCAAAACCTTGGCTGAAGCTCACAAAAATCTTGGCAAGCTCTAGAAATGGTAGAAGATCCAAGACAGGCACATCAAGAAAACATTCAAAGACTTGACCACCCAAATCAAGAACCTCGTTTCGAAGGTCAACAAGGAAAGCTCTTCTGGGCAACAGCGGTCTCCCTCCCAAGGTTCTCTCGCAAGTCACTCCACCACCATAGGTCCAACGCAACCAATCAAGGCGAAACCACCACATCATTCCTCTTATGAAACCACCACCATAGGTCTGATAGCAGGCTGCGTTTTGAACTGCTCCAACATGAAGCATCAAGCTTTGTCCCAACTTACGCTGCGGAAACCATGGACGCTCACATCTCCTCCTTCCTTATCTCGTACTAAGGTCCATCTCCACACGACTATTGTCTAATCTGTTGCATTTCAATTCGTGTTTGTTTTCTGTTTATGTATGTTTATGTGTTTGTTTTCTATCTATCTCCTGAACTCTCCTGAAATTTTGAGTTACACAAGAGACTGTGTAATTTAAGTTTGGGGGAGGGTTTAGGAACCATCTAATGAAGTTTGAACTAAGATTGAACCATGCTTGGAATGTGATATTGCATTATCTTTTCTTTTTTGAAGCATGTTTTGATATGAAATTTATCTCTAGTTATTAGAACCTGAACTTGAAATTTAATTATTATGCTTATGCATTGGATTTGAACTCATGGGTAGTATATACATATTTGTATTATCTTTTACAATTTCACCACTCTTGTTAATCCAAATAGACTTCCCACCCTTGAACTTAGCCTTCTTTCAAGCCATGTATATATTACTGAGTGTTAGGTATTTTATTTGAATGAGCTTGGTAGAAAGTGTTAGGTTTGAACTGAGAGGAATGGAATTTCATGTAGTTCTAGTTCATGGTTTTTGGATTAGATAGGACTAGGTGGGATTCGATTACGGGAATTGGGGTTTGGTTGAAAAGGAAGAAAACATATTGGAAGAATGGTATAAGAAAAGGAATTGGTTATGAATTCCTAGGAGAGTAAAGAAGAAAGAAAAGAGAACATAATAGTCTCGTAAAGGATTTGGGGGAAATGATATGAAAAGCATGGTTTGTGCAAAAACAGAAAAAGAAAATGATAAAGAAAAGGCAAAAGCCCTAAGAGGTTAATGAAAAACGAGAAGGAATAGAAACCATATATGATAAAATCAGAAAAGTTCCAATCCGCTAGAAGTTGATAAAGAAAGAAACCTCTCGTGAGATTTGTAAAAGAAAAGATGGGAAATGAAAATGTGAACCATGAAGATTACTTTGAGCTTTAAAGGGTAGAGTTAGGATCTCATACTAGGTTTAGGAATAGGAAAACTTTTAGCTTCAATGACTTTGAGTAGATGGGATTCCATTTTTGTATGCATCTAAGTGTTCTTACCTTTAGCATTCTGCTAAAGCTCATTCTCTTTTGAGTGATCCCTGTTATGAAATGATAACCAATGCATGAAGGGACCATTTTATGTCTTAACCAATTCTTTAGCAAAATGAGTTCAATGAATGTGCATAGCTTGATCAATGGTTTTTGTTTAATGAATGTTAAAGAGATAAATGGATTTGAATGCATTGTGTAGGTTGGAAGTGATCTGAATTAAACTTGATGAGTATGGCTCAAGTTTTTAAGTAAGATGAGATTGGTTTGCATTCTAGAATTGGTAACTTGTACATTGGCATTCTCTAGTTTATCATCATGTTTTGGTTCTGAGTTCTCATTTTCAAACTTCTCTTCCAAGCTCATGAATTACTTATTTGAGGGAAAGCAAGGATTTAGTTTGGGGAAGTTGATGTCTCTGCATTTTACATGTTTTAGGAATGCATTCATCGTAATTTTAGGTTAATTTAGTTGTCAATATGTTGTATTCATTGACTGCTATGTAAGTTTACATTTTTAGGTAGTTCTGCATTAGCATTTTCATACATGTGCATATTGGAGATGTTATAGGTACTTAGGGAGCATTCTTGGACAATGGAATCAACGACGAAGGAAAAGAGTTCTAAAGTGGGTAAGTGATTCGATTTTTAGAACAAGGCCAATCACAACTCGATTTAAGACCAAGTTTTGATCGAGCCATGACCAAGTCTCAAGGATAAGTGCAACGACCCAACCTCATTTTTTAAACTAGACCAGATGAGGTTCTAACTTTACTTAGTCAAATTTCATGCAAGCTATTAATTCTTTCAGAGTTCTTCAGTGTTAAACATGCATTTTATTAAGTAGATTCAACCATTTACAAGCATTAAACTTAAACAATCTACCCAACATGCATATTAACCCAAAATCCACCATCCTTCCTTACTTAGCCTTGATTCCGCAAGCTGTCTCATTCCTTAGCAACACATGCGACCATATAGGAGGCATAAGCAATTGTCACTTTGCTTAGTGAATGCGGTTTAATCCACACCACTTCGCTCAAACAGATCAAGTTCCCAACAATTCATCAATTTAATTAAGTGAAGTTCAATTCTCGTTTTATACTTAACCATTTCTCCACATAATTATCAACCAGTTAGACTATCCCGGCCATCCAGACGCATCCGGACTGGTCGCTAGTCTAACTGAATTTGGCATCATGCCTTAACATCATCATCATGCCTTAACATCGGCATTAGGCCCAGTACATGGTTCACACGACCGTTTCAGTACTTTCTGGCACACATGGCCGTTTCATTCACTTATAAGGCTCATACGGCCATTATAACGGCTCACATGGCCACTTATTCACATTTCGGTTCACATGGCCCAATTTTACTCACTGATCAGCTCACACAGCCATCAGTTCAGTTTATCGACTTAAATGGTCGTAAACTCGGCAACATTGTCCACAGATCATGTATCCAGTCTATATGACCATCTGATCATGCTATCACGCAACACAGGCATCGGTAAGGTCATACACGACCATCCAAACGGCACCATGAACTTAGACTATCACACAGACAAGTCTAATCTACAGGTTAAAACACACTCACCTTAGTAAACCGATCAGTTGACTGATACTTCTTGAACCGCGTTCTGATCACCCACAGACTGCTTCACTCGGCTGATGCGGACACTCAAACTGAACCCACGAACTGAATGTACCAACACGTACTGATCTTCCCAACACACAAACTTTCTCTCACTAACGCACTTTCTATCTCTCTATGAACTGATATTTTGTAGAAGAGTTGAAATGTGCGCAACAACTCGGTATTTATAGGGGAAAATCATGCACGCATGTACCAGTGCGGTTCAACACGTCCTACCCACGCATCAGTCCAAATCAACACGCGTCCATGCGCCCTGAACGTGTTCGAAGGCGGGTTGAAATAAAAAAACGTACTCAGACACGCGTCGCTTTTCGGCTCGGGTCCCACCACTCGAGCAAACCACCCGATATGAACAGAACACATGTCGACCATCAATTCAGTTAGCGTACTGACTGAACCACCCGATAACAATGCGACAGTGCATCACGCACATTTTCGACTGACTGAACCATACGTCAATGCGAACCATTGCAGAAATTGCGCATTGTCCTGAAAATTGTGTATCGTCCTGACTGACGATCCGACTATGCATATTCATCAAGTAAACTGCGCATGGTCACAGTCCAACCATCGACCAAACTGACTGATTCCAAACTTTCTGATCCAAATCTCTATCAAATTGCCCACTTATGTAGAAATCACGTTCTGAACTAAAGTTCCCGCATCATTGGGTAACTTTTGCGCATGGTCAGTACACGAACTGACTGGTTCGATCTGTTTATAACTTTTTTCCGGCCAAACCACCCTTAAACTGATTTTTCCTCTTAAACACCCACTTTCCAGTCTAACCACATCACTCGGCTTAGCTTTTGATTGATTGGCTCACGATCGGATTCCTGGCCAACTTGGCTCGGCCACTCGGCAAAAACTTGGCGGATCACATGTGCTAAAACTCTTCCCCACTTAGGCTATATTCGTCCTCGGATTTTTGCATTTACCTTTCTTAGACCGCACCACTTTTTGTTTCTCATACCACTTCGGAAACTTGTAATTCACCAGTTCCTCAGGCTCCCAAGTTGTTTCCTCGTCGCCTTCACAATCCTAGACAACTTAGACATACTTGACCCGCTTCTTCCTTTCCATTCTTACTCGAGTCTCAGTTATCTAAACTGGCCTGCCTTCTACATTCAGATTTTCCCTGAAGTCCACTGGAGTTTCTTTCAAGATGCTATCCCGATTTGTAATATGCTTTTTCAACTAAGATACATGGTACACATCATGAAATTGATTCATGGCTCGAGGTAATTCCAACTTGTAAGCCACTTTTCTTATTCTTTCCAAGACTTTGAATGGACCTATGTACCTTGGGTTCAGTTTAACATTCTTCGATGCTCGATCCTTTCCCTTATAGCTGACGGTTTTAAGATAAACCATATCCCCAACGGCAAATTCAAGCTCTTTTCTCCTTCGATCCGCATAACTCTTTTGACGATCCTGAGCCTGCTTCATCTTGATCTTGAGGATCCTGATTTTCTCTGTGGTCACTTCCACAAAATTCCGACCATAGATGCTTCTCTCCCCCACTTGTGTCCAACATAGGGGAGTTCGGCATGGACGACCATACAAAGCTTCGTATGGGGACATCTGAATGCTAGCTTGATAACTATTGCTATAAAAAAATTCGGCTAAGTGCAAGTAACTTTCCCACTTGCCACCCCAATCCAAAACACAAGCCCTTAATAAGTCTTCGAGTGTTTAGATGGTCCTTTCAGATTGTCCATCCATTTGCCGATGATAGGTCGTGCTTATATGAACTTTCGTTCCGAACTGCTTCTGAAGTGCTCTCCAAAATTCTGAGTATAACTTGGAGTCTCGGTCTGACACGATGCTTGCGGGAACACCATACAGCTGAACCATTTCCTGGACATATTTCTCAGCCAGCAGCTCAGAGTTTTCCATCTGGTTCACGGCCAAAAAGTGTGCAGACTTGCTGAGTCTGTCCACTATCACCCAAATCGCATCCTTGCCATTCACCATTGGCAAGCCAGTCACAAAATACATCGTGATCATGTCCCACTTCCATTACAGAATGGGCAAACTTTGCAATAGCCCACTAGGTACTTGGTGTTCTGCTTTCACCATTTGGCATGTTTGGCAGCCTGCGACCCAGCTAGCCACATCTCTCTTCATCCCAACCCAATGGTAGTATCACTTTAAGTCCCGATACATCTTGGTAGATCCAGGATGTATGGAAAACTTTCTTTGATGCGCTTCCTTCTCAATCTGAGCCTGCATCTCTTGGTCGTTTGGCACACACACTCGGTCATTTACAACGATAGTTCCATTGTTCAAGATCTGGTACTCTGAATTTTCATTCTTTGAAGCCTTAACCAGGTTCACATCTTTTTCTTGAGCTAACTGAACCCTTGTTAACAATTCCACTTGGTTGACACTCAAGCCCAATGGTTCCACCTTGGCATTCAAAGCACACAACCTTAACGACCCAACTATCCCGACCAACTTCTCCATATCCTTTTCTGCAGCCGAAGCTACTATCTTTCGGCTTAACGCATCAACAACTAATTTAGCCTTGCCCAGATGATATGCGATTTCAAGGTCGTAGTCTGCCACCAGTTCCATCCACCTTCTTTGTCTCAAGTTCAGCTGAGGTTGAGTGAAAAAGTACTTAAGGATTTTATGGTCTGTAAAGACTTGGACTTTCCACCATAAAGATATGATCTCCATATCTTCAACGCAAATACAAATGGGGCCATTTCTAAGTCATGAGTCGAATAACTGCCCTCATGCTTCCTCTGTTGCCTAGATGCATAAGAAATGACTATGCCTTGCTGCATCAGCACACAATCCAGCCTAACACGCGATGCGTCTGTGTAAAAAAAAATAGCTCACCGGGCATAGGCAATGCAAGGAACATCTTTCTCGGTTAGCTTGGTTATTGGCTGAGCCATGCTCGCAAAGCTTTTGACGAATTTGCGGTAATAACTAGATAAACCCAAGAAACTCCTTCTTTCCGAAGCATTATGCGGCCTTGGCCAATCTTTGATTGCCTTTATCTTTTCCGGATCAACGGACACTCCTTGTTCGGAAACCACATGGCCTAAGAAGCCAATCTGCCTTTGCCATAAGCTACACTTACTCAACTTGGCAAACAACTTATGTTCCCTTAAGCGGTTCATCACCACTCCCAAGTGGTTCTCATGACCCTCTCGGGATTTTGATTAGATGAGAATGTCATCTATGAAGATGATAACAAACTCATCCAAACAATCCCAGAACACACTGTTCATCAGCTTTATGAAAGCAGCAGGAGCATATGTCAGCCCGAATGGCATGACCATGAATTGAAAATGACTGTACCTTGACCGAAAGGCCGTCTTTTTGATATCTTCTTCCTTGATCGGAATTTTATGGTAGCCGGACGCAAGGTCTACCTTAAAGAACCAAGTTGTCCCTCTTAGTTGATCCAACAACTCATCAATCCTTGGAAACGAGTACTTGTTCTTTATGGTAACCCTGTTCCGCCCTCGGTAATCAATACAGAGCCTAAAGCTGACGTCCTTCTTTTCCATGAACAGAACTGGTGCACCCCAATGTAAACAACTTGGCCGCACAAAGCCCTTTTCCATCAATTCACTTAGCTACATTTTCAGCTCGACCATCTCGGATGGTGCCATCTGATAAGGTGCCTTGGATAACGGCGCAGTCCCTGGCTCCAGCTCGATGGTAAATGGATCAGACCTATCCGGAGGTAAACCAGTTAACGGCTGGAATACATCCGCAAAGTCTCAAACCACTGGGATGTCTTCTAACTTAGCATTAGATCCCACTTCCACTGTCTAGATTGTTGCCAAGTATGCTTCACATCCCTTCTCAATCAACTATTTAGCTTGGATCATGGAGATCACCAGACTTTCGTTTGTTGGACGAATGCCTTGGTACTCCTTCAATCCTTTGGCCATTTCAAATTTCACCCGGCCTCTGTTACAATCGAGATGTGCCTTATGTTTTCCTAGCCAATCCTTCCCGAGAATCACATCATACGCTTGAACAGAACCCAAAATTAAATCAAACGGAAGGACCAATTGATCTATCTTTACCGGTATAGTCAGTACCTTTCCTAGCGTCTCCATGACTTGGCCTCCCGCAGCTTTCACCAAGCCATGTTCATGCTTCAACTCCGCCTTGAAGCCACCTAGCCCAACTAGATTTGGGCTCACAAAACAATGGGTAGCTCCTGAATCAAAAAGAACTTGGGTTGCCACACCACCCATGTTAAGGGTCCCTACACATTCACCCAGAATGCTAAGGTTCCACTCGACCCTTTATTTTTACTTTTAAACTTTGCATTTTACTTAGAGATTTTAGAGATGAGGATTAAGGACCCACTAGTGATAGACCTGGAAGATGAACTTGGACCCGCATCCTCTCCGGACATCGTGTATGCTTACGGTATCACGACTTGCATTTTTGCTGGTGGAAGACCTTAATTTTCCGGTTTCCCCGTCTGTTGCACCAGCTTTGGGCAATGTGGTTTGATATGGCCAGCTTCACCGCAATGATAGCAAACCCGCGGTCTATTGTCCCTTCCTTGCACCACTGGTTTCACATCCCTTTCCAAACAGTCACGTACTAAGTGTCCCGCACTACCACATCGATGGCATGCTCTCGAACTGGTCCAGCATTCGCCACCATGGTTCTCACCACACTTAGGACATGGCCTACGTCCACTTGACTTGCTCGAACCACCCATCTTTTCAAAATTGCACTTCTTACCTCCAGGATGGTTCACGACTGGACTAGGCGTCACAATTTTTTACCTAGAAGTCATCCTCGTATCCTCACTCAGACCATACTCTATCATGGCAGCTTTCTCTACCAACTTACCAACTGATGAGAAATTCTGGACCAAGCACTGATTCTTGATCTCAAGCCTAAGTCCCCTCATGAATCTCCTCACTTGGACCTTCTCATCATCAAGTTCATGACCCGCATACTTCATGAGTCGTTTGAACTCAACCTCATATTCCTGCACATTCTTAGAACCTTGGTGCAACTCTAAGAATTGGCCTTCCAAACAATTGAAAGCTTCCTGCGGGAAGTACTTCTCCCTAACCTTCTTGTAGAAACTTTCCCAAGTGTTGATGTCCCTTCGACTAGAAGCACTCAACCACCAAGCATGTGCATCCCCATCCAGATAGTGCATTGCTATGTCCCGTTTATACCCTTCAGGACATCAGATAGATTCAAAGTTCCTTTGCAACCTTGACACCCAAGCATCTGCTTCAATCAGATCTGTACCACCAGAAAAGAACTTAGTGCCTAAATGTTGCATATGATCCGTGACCTTCAGGTAGGTTGGAACATTAATCGGAGCTTCCTCTTCCATATCCACTTCTGGTGGATCCTCATTCGCAACAGGTGGTACTGGACCGCCTCCAGCTCCTGGTAGCCTTTCCAGGACTTGTGCTAGCATCATCAGGACTGCTTCAAGTCCTGCCTGACCTGCACCAACACCACCACCAGGTACATTCACATTGCCACCTAGGTTCTGATTACCACCCATATTCCCTTGGTTCGCATTCCCCTGATTCTGATCTTGATTCTCACAAGATCTATGATTTAAGGGAGATCATCTCACAAAATCTCGAGTTCTGTCATGACATCTATGATTTAAGGGCGATCATCTCACAAATGACGCCCATGGGATCAGCTGTGGACTCCTTCTCAAACCTTTACCTAGATGACTATGGTAACGGAGGTCCATCCAAATCCCCTCCTTCATAGCATAATCCATTCAATGTACTTAATCTCATGTTTGCTGTTTTTGCTTGTTGTTTCTGATTGCTCTTCATGTTTAAGATGTCTTTAATGCTTTTTCTCTATCATGTCCTTCCTGGAGTCCAATCCAAAACTTGGTTTACATAGAGACTATGTAATTCAGGTTTGGGGGAGGATTTGGAGGACCTGCTATTAATGAAATTTCCTTGTTTGTTCCTTTGTCTCCACTTTGCATTGCATAGCATCTATTAGCATCGAAAAACCCATAAAAACTTGAAACTTTTTTGAAAATTCTTCTTCAAAAACAGAGTGTCATTGTCATTTCATTTCATTTAATTGCATATAAGATGTTGAATTTCATGTAGCTGCACGTGCATAGGGAACTAGGAAGATGATAACCTCGTAAGCATGTTGTTTTCTCAGAAAGTGTTAGTGCCCTGGTTGTTAGTTGTCTAATGCATCATGAATTTGTCTGAAGTAAAACTGCACCTTGCTTGGAATGTGAACTTGCATGATCATTTGTTTCCTGAAGCATGCTGTGATTTGAAGTTTGTTCCTATCTATTAGAACTTGAATTCGAATGCTTAATTT
>OVBE01013535.1:0-12648 GCA_900406425.1 Iberis pinnata | reverse complement strand
CACTGTCCTCAGTGTCTTGAACATGATTTTCACGTGTTGGGAGCTCTTTCCCACTCCATAATGTGATGGCATTGACGTGAGCAAAGTCTTTGTGATTTTGGACAGATTTCCCAGGGAGTTGAGTTGTGGGTTTCGGTGTAGAAGATGAGGCACCCATACTTTCGAGGTACTTGACCTTAGAGTTCAAAGTGTCAAACTTTTGATGGAGGCCGTTGTACGAGCAATCGAGTTGCGTCTCCAGTTCAGCAAATTTCTTAGTGGTTTCCATATTTGTGTTAGCTTGACCCTGAAGAATCTCTTGTAACATTGCTTCAATGTTGGAAGTTTGAGCTGATGCTTGCTTGTACTGAAAACCAGGAGGAACACCACCTTGTTGCTGATTGTGAAAACCACCCTGTGGTTGCTGATTTGGATTCCAACCACGATTTTGTATGTAGTTGATGAAAGGTTGAACAGTCTTCTGCGGTGGTGGAGGGTACTTCTGATCTTGGGGGTTCGCGATGTTGTTGTTGCGATAGGAAAGACCTGGATTGTTGGAGTAGTTGATGAACCCCTTGTTGTATCCGCCCTGATTCTGAAGATAACTAACTTCCTCATGTTGCTCAGTCTCCCCAGCTTGAATCTGGACTTGGTCTTCATCACTGATGAAGTGTATTTGTTGTTGTTGCTGCCCCTGAAGTAACCTATCCAACTTATCATTTAGAGCCTTGATATCCTTTATTGTTTTGTCATCCGTCTCAGAGCTACCACGTGGTGTTCGATCATAATCCTCATTGTATATTCCATATGATTGAGCTAACTTCTCCACGAGTTCCCAACCGGCATCCACACTCTTGTTCAAGAAATTACTGTTTCTTGCGGTATCAAGTAACATTCGGATCTTGGGGAGAGCACCTCTGTATAGAGTGCTAAGTAGGGAGGCTTTGCTAAATCCGTGGTATGGGCATTGTAGCGTGTACCCCTTGAACCGCTCCCAGGCTTCACTGAATGTCTCAGCATTCCTCTGTGCAAAACCGGAGATGTCATTGCGAAGTCGAGCCGTTCTGGAGTTGGAGAAAAATTTAGCAAGGAACGCTGTTTTGCAGTCATTCCAGGAAGCGATTGAGTTCTGAGGAAGAGACTTCTCTCAGTGACGTGCCTTGTCACTCAGTGAGAAAGGGAAAAGTCGAAGTTTGAAAGCATCCTCACTAACTCCATTTATCTTTGTGAGACTGCAAAGTCTGTCAAATTCATCAAGATGGTCCAGGGGGTCCTCCATTGGCAGTCCGTGAAATTTGTTCCCCTGAACCATGGCAATCAAGCTGTGCTTTATTTCAAAGTTATTGTTGTTCACCGCTGGTGGGAAAATCCCTTGGCGGTGACTGTGAGTGTTGGGTGCATCCCCAGCACCAATGCTATCCCGAATGTGTTGTTCATTGTTGTCAGCCATGTTTAAATCCAACCGACGTAAGTGTTCCAAGCGTTCGAGTTTCCTTCTTTCACGAGTGTATTCCCGTTCAAGTGCTTTGATGTCGTCGACGAATGGAATTAGGTTGGTTGGTCCGTTACTTCTCAGGTTCAAACACAGGAATGCAAGTACCTGAAAACAAAGGAGACAAGGAAAACAGAGTGAGTATGGAAAATTAAAAAGAACATGATCTCAATAGATCCACAATCCAGAATGTAACAACTAAATCCCTTAGTGTTTATCAACATATTATTATGAACTAAGTGACCACTCTAATTCAAGCATTAAAAATAAATCTAGACTAAGAACCTAACAATTTCAATCATTTTTTTTAATAATCCTAACTATCAAACATGATTTTCCTCGAAGATCCTACAAAGGTTCACACATAGTAAAGCAATCAGAAAGCATAATTAACAAAGAACAAGAATTCATAAACATACAATAGATTAGATTAATAAGAGGGTTCAGGAGAACTTCTCCAAATACATTTTCAAAATTTGCCCCCTTTTGTAAAACTAAGGCTAAGATAAAACGTAATGAAATAAAAAAAGCTGTAGACTTTTATAATGTAAAAAGAAAAAATCTAGAAATTGAAAAAGCATAAAACATTGAGGACCACATGTGCAAAAATAGAAATGTTTACGTTCTTCTCGGGTTCGTGGATCGATCGTTACAAGGGTTGATTGATTGATATGGTCTTCAAAGGGAACGATTGATCTATGTGGAGATCGATCGTTCTAATATTCCTGGTTTACTCTGGATAATTGGATCGATCGATCCAAGGGTGGATCGATCGATCCAAGGGTGGATCGATCAGTCTGCTTGTATGTAGCCAACTTCCTTATGGATCAATCGATTCCCTTAGGAATTGATATCTTCATTCTATACTTGGCCAAAATCTTCTCGTTTTGAGTATAAATCCGTTCTTTTGTTCCAAAACGAATGGAACACCTAGAAACCTGTAAAATACACCAAAATTGCAGAAAATTGCTCGGATAACGCTTAATAGCAAGCATAAATGTCCACTATAAAGCATTAAAATCGAGTAATATAAGTCATGAGAAATTCTTATGACAATCAAATAAAAATCTTGTAAAATTCTCATAGTGGGCTAGTTCGATTATGTGTTTTCTAATACATATTAACGTGAATAACTTTAATACCACATATTAATGACTCCATGAAATTTAGTTATCAGGAACCTCACATTCTAGCTACTTATAGTTATTAATGTTCAATGTTAGTAACATTGACTAGGGACCTCATTATGTAATCCTACATTTATAAAGTTTCATGATCAAGTCACGTATTTGATGGTCTATAAGAATAACATTGAGAAAATTATTTAATTATCCAATAATCAAAATAATCCATGAAACCAATTTTATTAATTCAAAACATTTAGAAATCTATATTTTCCTCAACATCAATTGACAAAACATGTCTCCCACTAGACCCAAGATCATATCTTTCAAGAATATAGTAAGACTTTCATATTTAGATCACTTATGAGATTTATTTGGAGACCATCAAATTTTTTCCCACTAGTTAAAGAAAACTTTTCCTCTTCTAAAAAGTATTGCATATACAATTATACACATACTATATCATTAACATACATTTTATAAAAAAGTATGAAAAATATGACAACTTTATCCCATGCATAGAGTGGGTTAGTATAAATTTGTTAAATATATGTAAATGACATGTTTTGCTATAAATATAGAGTATCTGAATCTTATTACAAACACTTTATAGGTAAAACAATAACAAAATACACATATTTTTATCAAAAAACCATAAAATACATTTCATAAGAATTTGAAAATAAAACAAGCAATTAAAATCTGACCCCTCACACGAATAAAAATCTGATTACTATTATTAATTAAGAAATAGATTAAGTGAAATCATATTGACTTTTGATTGAAAATTTACCTAGCTGGTAATTTTTCTTGTTTAAAATAAATTTTAAAATCGTTCATACTATATCATAAGAAAAATTAAAGTATACATTTTATAAAAGAAAAATATGAAATTCAAAAAAAAAACGACAACCTTATCCCGTGCATGGTTAATATATATTTGTTACATATATGTAAATGACACATTTTTGGTATGAGTATAGGATATATGGAAACGGTTTACTAACACGGTATATATATAACAATAATGAAATACTCCTAATTTTCATCGGAAAATCTATAAAATACATTTCATAAAAACTTGAAAAAATAAAATAAAAACTGACCCTGTGCACATCACGAATAAAAATCTAATTACTATTATTAACTAAGAAACAGTTTAAGTGAAAATCATTTTAACTTTTGATTGAATTTTGACCTAGTTGGTAAAATTTTTCTTAAAATTAATTTTAAAATCGTTCATGGAATGGGTTAATATAAATTTGTTACAAATATGTAAATGACACGCTTTTTGTATAACTATAGGGTATCTGGAAACGGTTTACTAACATTGTATAGATATAACAATAACAAAATATACATATTTGTCATCAGAAAAACCGTAAATTACTTTTCATAAAAATTTGAAAAAACTAACCCCGAGTTAACCCGAGGTATAAAATGACTTTTCATTTCTCAGGGTATAAAATAACTTTTCATTTCTCAGGTTTCATCGTTACGTAACCCTAAAAAACAGACTGTTGTGTGCGGCGATTATCCGATGATTCTTTGGCGAGTCTCAAGCGTGTCTCCTACGACTCTTCACCCTCAATTCACCTTTCTACATGTCATTTCTTCACTCTCTTAGTCTCTTTATTCTATTACAATTTGTTTAGGGTTTCGATTTGTGAAAATAGATTTTCGAAATTGATTATGTTTCTTCATCTGCTTATTGTTTAATTTGTGTCTAATTAGAATTATATTGATGTATATGTGATGTTAGGAAGCTAGTTTGGGCATCGACTGAGAATAAAACTCAAGAACCAAATCAAATTTATACAAAAAGCAGGTAAGTTTCTAAATTCATTTGTTTTCTTTTATAAGTGTTAGCTAGTTAGGTAATTAGATTGTGAATAGTGATTGTAAATTTAGTTGTAGTATGTGGTTAGATTATTGTAATTGTCTTCAACTTTTCTTTTTGTGGTTTGATTTGGTTACTAATAGTTATATTAGAACTTAGAAATTATAATTGCTGTCAATCTTGTGATGTTACCATAACCAATGTGGTATTCGTTTAAAATGAATATGATTGTTAATATTTAATGGTATAATTACCATAGCCAAGGGGGTATTTCTATACCACCTCGCTTAAAAGATATCAGTTTAATTATAGGTTGTTCAACAGTGAAAATTTCTGCTAATTTATACAAATGAGAGGAGGAGGTAAATAGAGAGCCTTCAGTCACTGGTAAGAGACCAGCTACTAAGAGATCCACTTCTAAATGCCATCCAAAGCTAAGAACACAAGTGGAGATAGGGTTGGAGTATGGCAACACTTCACAAAGAAGACAAACAACAATGCAGCCTGTACTTGCAAGAATTGTGCTGAGCTTGTTTGTGACACTAAGAAGTTAGTAACAAGTTCTATGAGGATTCAAATCCAAAGATGCAAGCTCTACAAGGCATTCTTAGAGTGTGACTCTCATAAGGTTTGGGCTAGTGATACTACTGGTGTAGTGACTATAGTGAAATATGACAATCATCTGGTGCTTGAATGAGTTGCTTTTCTCATTTGTAAAGTCGGAAGGGTTTAGGAGATTTTGCCACTATATATTACTACCATATATTCAAATATAAAATATTTAAATATATAATTCATACACTCTTTTTATTTACATATATGATCATACTTTTGAAACTAATACATTAAATATATTTTAATATAATATATTTAACATATATATATATATATATAGTTTTAAGTTTATTTCAGTATTTAAATATTTATTTTTGTAAAACTTTGTAGTCAGGACGAATCTAGACTCACTTTATAATGGGTGCACATTTGATTAATGGGTAAAAAAGGAGTATATATATATATCTAATGTTAACAAACATAAAACTAATTTTAGTTAAAAATGTACTATTTTAAAATTTTATTATGGGTGCATAGGCACCCTCTTCGATACATATAGCATCGCCCTTGTTTGTAGTTATAAATAAATTTCATAATATAATTTATATTATCTAATGAGAATAGTTATTTCGTACATAACGCATGATACCATCTAGTTGTTTATTATAAAACTATATTTATAAACGTTATTCTCTACCAAAATTGTCTATCCCTAGAGTATTAATCTCTAACTAGCTTCTTGTCCCTTATTTTCAGTATGTTTAGTTTCTCGTTATGTGTTTGCTTTTGGCTCCAAGGATTTACATATTTGTAATATTTAAGAAGTTAAAGAAGGCCTTCCCAAATCTGTCAAATAGTTTCCAAAAGTTTTAAAACTTTATCAAACTTTGATAAATATTACAAAAGATTATGAAAGTTTTCCTTAAGTATATGTTGGATACAATTTGATCACCTACACATTTAAAAATTTCAAGTTCTTATCGATTCCATCATCTAAATCTGTTTCGATCTCTAGAATTGATTCCTCTCTTTTTGGTTGCACGTTTTTCAGTCGAATATGAATCTCACTCTTCTTTCAAGGTATGTAAAATTCTCACTATCTGACACAAATTGATATCTCAAAATTCAAAGCCCTTTTAAGTGGATTATTACTCGTGAGTAGGAGATTAAGACTTGGTATTTTAATAGTGCCCATTACTCGACGATTTTTAGTGATTGCATCATATATTCAGAAGGAAAGACCAAAGATTAGGAAATTCATAGCTGTTTAATCAAATGATTAAGAAGTTTACGTGATTTTGTTAAGATTTTCAACAATTCCACCAAAATCCATGAGTTTTTTTTGTCACTTTAATTTTTGGGCCACAACTTGCCTGCGTAGTAGCCCAAACTCCATAAATAAGAGTAACAAGACAACATCGTTAGCACAACCACTAAACCACTTGATCCTTCTTAAATCCTTACAAATTTAGTTTTTAATTAATAAACTACAAGAAAACACTTTAAGAGGGTGTTATTGGTTGTGGGATTTTAATAGATTTTGAAATCCTTGCGAAATCACGTGTTATTTGTTTAACGATTTATAAATTCTAATTGAAATCCAGTGTTATTCATTTAGTGATTTGTAGTTGAATTTTAAAATCCACTTTTTAGTGGATTTGAAAGTGTTTTAAATTTAAAAATACAAAAGAGCAAATCCAAACTTAAATCATGGTATTTCAAAATCCATATATTTTCAAATTCTTATAGATTTACAAATCCACTAAAACACCATAACCAGTAACTCCCCTAAATTCACTAGAATTCCAATACAAATCATTCAAAATTCCAATACCTAACTTAATCCCCCCTAAGGAACAAACACACCTTGAACAAGATCTAATGAAGAACATATTGATAGATGGTAGTGTAGGCGGTTTGTTGGTGAATGAATGGTTGAATGTTCTGGATTGATATGGAATGATGGATAGACATATTAACAAGAGGGTGATGAACTCTTTGCTAATATAAAACTCTTGGATATTACACACCAAGAGGTTCTTCTAAGGATATGACACACCTAGAGAAGAGGAGTTGCTGCGAGAATCACTCTCTTTTTCATAAAAACAACAGCTAGTTTTTAGGTTTAACCTTACAAGCACTTAAATACTAAAAGCACAAGGGAAAATAGAAAAGTAAAGCATAAGGGACATGGGTCTAAGTCCATTTGGAGAAATGGGCTCTAAAATTTGAGCTTTGGTCTTCTTTCTTGGTTTAGACTTGAATTCAGCCCATTCTTCCCTTTTGAAGCAAAACTTGATTCTTCTAAGTTCTTTGATTCCACTCTTAGGTAATGTAGTACTCAAAATTGCCTCATTAAACATCAAACTTGGAAAACCCAATGGGACAAAACCAAGCTTGGGAAAAAGAGTACAATCTTGAGTACATCTAAGATTGTAAATCATAGAACTTGTGGACTTGTTTAAGGATTTTTCTAACTTCATAAGTGATTGGATGAGGGATGCTTCCATTCTCTTATCTCCTTCTTTTTGCTCTTTTTCAGCTACAAGTCCATCTACAAGCTCAGCTACATGCAAGTCCCTTAGTCCTTCTTCATCTTCTAGCTTAAGGCTTCCTAAGATCACATCATACTCCCTTTCTTCAAAAAGATTTGTCCTCAAATCTACTTTACCTACAAGAGAAATGACAAAATCAACGTTATCAATTCTAGTTTCAGAATGATACTTCCTAATATAACTCGGATGTAAAACCTTTTAGTGGGTATTTATACCTACTATTTAGTGTTATCCGAATGTTTTTCTTGTGTTTTTAGCATGTTTTCAGGATTTTTGGTGTTTGGGACGTTCTGGAGAAAAAAGGACAATTTTTGGAAGAATTCAAGTGCAAATGAACAATGATTAGTCCAAGTCTCGGACAAAGACAGATCGATCGATCCAAGCTTGGATCGATCGATCCCAAGCACATGGAGTTTTGCGAAAGTTTAGACCGACCGATCGATCCCTTGGAGCTTAAATTGATCGATCCATCATTGGATCGATCGATCCTCTATTTCGAACTTAAGGAAAAACAAGATAAAAGACGCATTTGACCTCAAGATCTATTATTAGTTTTTTTATTGTTTAGATTTCATTTTCTTTTATTCTCAAATTATAAAAAGCCCTTTCACCTTATTATTTTAGAAAGAGAAGTTTTTAATAAGTTTTAGAACAAGTTTTATCGTTGAAGTTCTAGAGAGAAGAGATCTACATCTGTATTTGAGAGGATTTCTGAACTCTGATTTTTTTATATACAATTTTTCTTTTTAATTCTTCAATGTTTACTCAATCTATAATTTATGTTCTTGAAATCATGTCAGAGTAGTCTCTTTGTTAGGTTTTAGGGTTTTCCTAGAGGAAACCCAGGTTAATCTTTAGGGTTTGATAGAATGGACTGAAATTTGTTAGGTTCTCAGTCTAGATTTGTTCTTAGTGCAAGAATTAAAGTAGCTAACTAGTTCATTGATTATAGAATTATAAACTCAAAGGATTTGGTTTAGAAGTCTGATCTAATCTAGATGAATAAGTGCCTTTTCTTGCGGGAGTATTGTCTTAGGGGCTTATGAACTTATCGAATCTGAATTGAAATGCATGATCGGATTATCTAAATACAGTGGGAGTTTTTCTTTAGTAATTCGAGAATAGGGATCTAATACTTCGGGAGAAGATTAGTCTATTGTTGTCTTTCGAGTTGAGTATTATTTTCAGTAATCAATCATGCATGTTAACCTTCACTTCTAACCTGAATACCTGCAGAATTCTCTATTACCTAGCGTTTTCGCTAATCATTTTACAATCATTTTTATTTTTAACTTTGTTTTCATTTCTCAGTTACAATCACAATTTTTAATAGGTTCTTAGCTTAATTTGATTTTAAACTGAGAATCGTGCTTTTCTGGTCTCTGTGGATTCGATCCCTCATATACTATTGCGTTTTTTGTGCAGTTGCAGTGAATGCATTTGGGTTAAAACCTGAGTGTATCAAGTTTTTGATGCCGTTGCCGGGGACCAATAGTGCCTCTTAAGTTTTCTGTATAGTTTAGACTAGGAATTTTTCGTTTTACAGTACTAATCGCGTTTCTTTATTCTTGATTTTTAATTTTACAGGTTGATGATGCAACGATCTAACAAGTCAAAGGAATTATTTAGCCCTGGTAACAAAGAACTGTTGGATCTAGAACGCTTGATCCGGAAGGCTAGAAGGAACTCTCAATCCTCCAGCATGATGGGGGATGATCTCATTCCTAATCCGTTCTTTCTCGAATATCCGAACGACCCCCCTCTAGTTCGTCGGATCCCGGTTGAAGAAACATGGTTAAACAACAACCCACCTCCTCCTCCTGAGATAGACAATGCACTTATCAATCCGATAGGAGGATGAGAATTAGGAAATCAAGTGCCACAGAGAGTTCAAAGAGGTGGTAATGGTAATCAGATGGAACCTGAAGTCATTTTGCTGAATGACCCATTATAACAGGCTTTCAATCACCCACCTCAACAAGACATGGTTCTCATTGGAGACTTCAACAACCCTGAAGCTTTCCTCACTAATAGGAATGCTCTACATTCTCGTCAACCTCAGAGACATGATTATAATTTCCCATTCCAGCTAATTCAGCTCATACGTTAGAGTCAATTTTGTGGTCTTCTTACTGAGCACCCCATGGATCACATAGACAGTTTTGAGGACATATGTAACACTGTCCAGTTTAATGGAGTCTCTCGGGACTTTATAAACTGTAAGCTCTTTAATCATTCTCTAGCGGACAGAGCTCTGAGGTTGCTAAAGTATATACCACCTAACTCTATAGAAATTTGGGATGATTGTAAATCCAAGTTCTTGAATCAGTTCTACACTCCCACTAGGACTAATAATATGATAAACCAGATTTCTCAGTTTCATCAAGGTCCCTCAGAGTCTTTCTATGAAGCTTGGGATATATTCAAAGAGTATATTCGGGATTGTCCTCACCATGGATTTTCCGAGCTGAATCTTCTAAACACCTTTTACAGAGGTATTGAGCAGCAATATCGGCTTTCTTTGGATATAGCTAGTAATGGAGATTTTATGACCAAGCCAGTGTATGAAGCATATCAGCTTATAGGCAACTTGGCTGCGAGTAGCAGCAACCATTTCCCACAATTGGATAAAAGGGAGGATCATCTGACTCAGAATCCTCAAAACTGGCTGAAGTAAAGATGCTTCTTACTCAACTTCTTCATAATCAGAATCAGAAACAGTTGTGGTTGTCTGAAGATGTAGAGAAGACTGAAGTGGACTGTTTTGCTCTTCAAGCACCTCAAGTTGTAGAAGAAGAAGTGAGCTACATCAATAGCCAAGGTCAAAGAGTGTTCAACCAAAGATACAATCAAGGGTTCAACAAAGGTTTTGTCCAGAAGGCTTTTGTGCAAAACACTGGAGGAAATGGTTTTCAAGGAAACCAAAATGTGAGCTTTGTTCCAAACTACAATTCATGCGACTTTCAACTGCAATCTCATCCTGTTTATCAACAAGCACCTCCACCTCAAGCTCAACAAGAGGACAAGATGGGAGCTATGCTCAAAAGGATACTAGAAGGTCAGCAACAAAGTGAGAGGAACTTAAATGTCAAGATGGATAGCATATACGGTGATTTGAATCAAAATTCGAAAGCTTGTCTTCTCATATCAAGCATTTGGATACTCAAGTGGTTCAAGCCGCTAAAGATGTGAAGAGACCACCAAGTTTTCTTTATGGGATGTCTGATTCAAGTTCCAAGGAGGAATTTGTGAATGCTGGTATGTTGAGAAGTGCAAAGTCTATGGTTGTGAAAGAAAAAGCTGATGAAATTCTGGTCAAAGAAATTGAAAAAACCTGCAGAAAAGGTGAGTTTGGAAATATCTGTAAAATATGCAGAGGTTAAGATCGATCGATCCTATTAAGGCAGAGATTTACGTATGTTCAGATCGACCGATCCCTAACGGTTCAATCTCAGATTCGAAAACTAAGGAGATCGATCAATCCAAGAATGCATCGATCGATCCAAATCCCCATAATGCTGAAACTCCAGTTCGAGTTTACAAACCTAAGGTTCCATACCCAGTGCAACCAGAGAAGTCTAGAAAAGATCAAGAAGATGCAAAGTGCAAGGAGATGATCTAAGAACTGACCGTTCGATTATCATTCTCTTATGCTTGTCAAATGATTCCTTCTTTAAGGACATATGTGAAGAACATGCTCACAAGCAAGATCACTTTATAAGAGGGAACTTTGTTCTATCAGTTGAGATTGGTGATATTACATTTGCAAGATCTCTTTGTGATTTGGGATCTAATGTCAACCTTATGCCTCTTTCTGTGGCTAAAAGGTTGGGTATGACAGATATAAAAGGCACCAAGATCTCACTCATCCTTGCTGACCGTTCTATGAAGTATCCCGTCGGAGTTTTTGAGAACCTTCCTATGAAGATTGGGAAAAATTTTGTACCAACTGACTTTGTGGTTTTGGAGCTTGGAGAAGAACCGAAAGATCCTCTCATATTGGGAAGACCCTTTTTGGCAACAACTAGAGCTCTTATTGATGTGAAAAAGGCAAGATTGATCTTCATCTCGGTGATATGGTCATGAAGTTCAATCTATAAGACATTTTGAAGAAACCAACTCTAGATGCCAAATCTTTCTGGGTGGACACCATCATAGAGGCCGTTGAGAGAGTTTCTGATATCTTTTTACTTGATGATCCTTTAAAGATTGCATTGACTAACACTGCTGATGAGTCTTTTTCCCTTAGAGATGATATTTCAGGTTATACCAGGATGTTAGACTCCTGTAGGAGTATTGAAAGGATGGCCAACCAAGTGGAATCGTTGGAGACAACTGCCAAGTCTCCACCTAAACCGTACCCTGTGCCCCTTATTGATGAATGGAGCGAGCTGAAAGCTCCAAAACTGGAACTTAAACCTTTTCCAGTCGGGCTAAGGTACGTATTTCTAGGTCCTAATTCTACTTATCCTGTGATGGTGAATGTTGATTTGAATAACATAGAGACCGCCTTACTTCTTTCTAAGCTAAGAAAATATCGTAGAGCTCTAGGTTATACCTTATGGTATGCAGACATCGTTAATTATTTGGTTTGTGAGAAAGAACCGCATGGTTTAGAAGGGTACCAAAAGAAGAAGTTCATCAATGAAGTCACAAGGTATTTATGGGATGAGCCATATCTCTACACCTTGAACAAGGATGGACTTTATAGTCGATGTGTTGTTGAAGAAGAAGTTGAAGGAATCCTTCTACATTGCTATGGATCAACATATGGTGGAAATTTTGCCACTTTCAAGACGGTATCTAAAGTTCTACAAGATGGATTTTGGTGGCCTACTATGTTTAAAGATGCTCACAAATTCATCTTGCGATATGATTCATGTCAAAGGGCGGGCAACATTGGCAAAAAGAATGAAATGCCTCAAAACGCGATCATGGAAGTAGAGATCTTTGATGTATGGGGCATAGACTTTATGGGACCGTTTCCTTCTTCTTATGGGAATAGCTACATCTTGGTAGCGGTTGACTATGTGTCAAAGTGGGTAGAAGCCTGATAACACTAGAATTTTAGGATTTTTACATAACATTTCTTGTCATTTTCTA
>OVBE01013534.1:0-12649 GCA_900406425.1 Iberis pinnata | reverse complement strand
GTTCACCAGATCACCTCAAGTTTGAGTAATAGAATGGCCGTTTTGAGAGAAAAAAAAAGATAAACAAATTTTATAAATAGTTGGTCTTTTATGCATTAATAAACAAGTTGGTTTTGATAATAAGAATGGTATCAAAGCCAAGTTTAAAAACCAAAAGATCTTTTTTAGAAAATTCTCTTCTTTTTTTTTGCTTCATGGAAGACGTGATCTTCTCTTCATAAGACGAAGACGTACTCTTTTACCTTTTCAAAATTATGTCGTGTGTTTCTACTTGAAAAATGGAGGAATCCTCAATAACAAGACAATCTGCAACCAACAAAGGTCATGAAACGTCATCATCTCACCTTTCACCCTCGCCGCATCAAAAATCATGGTTCTATAATTACTTCGGTTCAGTTGAACGGAGATAATTACAAAGAATGGTCTTATGAGATGTTAAACGCATTACAAGCAAAAAAAAACTAGGTTTTTCAATGAAATGTTGAAGAAATCAACAAAAGACGATCAAAATTATGAGAACTGGTTAACTGTCAATTCTATGATAGTAGGATAGCTTATAGCATCCATCAAACCTAACGTCAAGTCGATGATAACTTATATAAACGAAGCACATCAATTGTGGCTTGATCTTAAAAGACATTTTTTAGATTGTAGCAATGTCCATATTCATCAATTGAAAACACAACTAGCAAGATGTCAACAAGAAAGTATTTTGGTAAGTTCGCTTCCTCGTGGGAAATTTACATGCCTACGAACCAGTAGTTCATGTACATGTGGTGCTTCAACATAATTTGTTCAAAAAAGAGAAAAGAAATATTCATCAATTCTTAATGGGTTTTAATGAATTACGGTTCGAGAGTTTGTGCTCTCAAATTATTTCCTTTGATTACTTACCGGATATTGGAGAAGTTTATTCAAAGGTTTATTAGGGAAGAACAAAGGATTGAAGCTTCTCGAGCAAAAGAACAACAACAGATCATGGTTGGGTTCGTCTCGTGAAGAAACAAATGTCTCATCTCAATGCTGAGACCAAAGTGCATCAGATGAAGGCGGATGTAGCTCCATATTTGGTCTCATCAAACATGTTTTATTGCGGCAAAACAGGTCACGAGAAGTGTGACTGCTGGCAGCTAGTAGGTTTTCCTGAGTGGTGGCAAGAGCGCTCGTAACATGGTCGTGGACAGTAATTCCGATGTGAGAGAGGTGGTCGAAGCATAGGAAGGGGACGAAGAACAATCACAACACCTCTGGATCACGCTACTAGCTCCAATAATTTTGTTTTTCTTGAGCTCAACGTTGAACAGTGGAAGCTTTGAGCCGATTGGTTCAAGAAAAGATGAGTGTGACACTTCCGACAAGTTGTCTAGTAAGGATATTAGGTGATATTATACTTGACTCTTGTGCATCTCACCATATGATGGGAGATCTCATTTTGTTGTCTTGGGTCAGGACAATTCCCCCTTGGTCTGTTGGCTTTGCAGACGGAGTAAAACCGATGTCAGTGGAGTTGGTGAATTTTTTTTTACCGGGACTGTCACGTTGACAAATGTCCTTTATATGCCATCTTTAAATTGCACTTTGTTATCTCTGTCTAAGGTTCTTAAGTAACTAAAGTGTTATGCTATTTTTACTGACACAGTTTGCGCTTTGCATAACCGTTTTCGAAGACTCTGATTGGAACCGGTGAAAAGCGTGGGGGGGCATCTATGTCTTGCAAAGTTTGGTCACAACAAGAGTACATTCAGTAGTTAGTGGACTTAGTCTGATTCTCTAGAATCAATGTTCAGGACATTCGTAGTTTAAAGTTCTTTTTTCCAGATTTACCAAGTTTTTGTAGTGTTTCTAAATCAGCTAGCTTGTGTCCTTGTGACGTTTGTTTTCGAGTTAAGCAAACTCATGAAATTTTTATATGAAAATTCAAATATATCTAAGGAATTTTTTTCTTTAATTCATGTTTATGTCTGGGATCCTTATCGTGTAATCCAATGGTGCTTTATATTTTTTTTTAACAATTGTAGACGATTTTTCTAGGGTAGTGTGGACGTTCTTGTTGCAAGAAAAATCAGAAGTCAAACGAGTTCTTGTCAATTACGACACATATGCTCATCGCCAGTTTGGAAAATTAGTCAAGACGGTGCGCAGCGACAATGGCACCGAGTTCACTTGCTTGTCGTCATACTTTCATGACAATGGTATAATTCATCAGATGTCTTGAGTTTCAACGCTTCAACAAAACGGACGAGCTGAGCGCAAAACAAACATAACTTGAATGTTGCCCGCGCAATCATGTTTCAAATAGATATATATTCCTCTTCATTTCTGAGGCGGTGCAGTTTTGACAGCTGCATATTTGATTAATCAAACACCATCATCCATTCATCATGGGAAGTCTCCGTATGAAGTGTTGTTCAGCAAAGCCCATCATACTCAGTTTTACGAGTTTTTGGATCTTTGTGTTCGACAAGCTTGAGACAAGGACAAATTTAGATCTCGGAGTTATTGTTGTGTGTTCTTAGGTTATTTATTCGGTAAGAAAGGGTAGAAAGTCCTAGATGTTGCTTTCGGCTTTGTGTTTGTCTTAAGAGATGTGGTCTTCAAGGAAGATCATTTTCCTTTGGCTTCATCATCTTCTCAACATTCTCAAGCACCAGCGAGTTCATTTATGTTTTCTCATGACGTTTCTGCCGATTGGTCCTATGTTCCAGCTCAGAATTCATCCGAGACTATCTTAGACAAGGGGAGCTTGCACTTGGACCCAGTCTCTTTTGAGTCTCTCAAGCAAGTAGACCATGCTTCAGATTCTTTGGTCGAGTTAGCCACAGCTTCGGCTTTGGTCGAGGCGCCTGCATCAACACCAGCACCAGCTCTGTTGGGCTACAACCATCATGAAAGAACACGATAGTCCTAACTTCAAGATTGCGTTGTCTACAACACTTATGCCTCCACTTTGATCCCTCACGTCTCACCGCCTTCTACTTCAAAGTCTTCTAAGGTCCCTAAAAAGCCAGTTTAATTCAAGCATTAAGAACAAATCTATACTAAGAACCTAACAAGTTCAATCATTATGTTAAAATCCTAACTAACAAACCTGATTTCCCTAGAAAACCCTAAAACCTAATAAGCGAACTACTCAGACATAACTATGTTAACACAAAGCATATTCAAAGAAGAACACATCATAAAAACCAAAACAATTATTATTAAAAGACAGAGTTTTAGAAATCTTCTCCAAAATACAAAGGTTCAGATCTCGTCTCTCTGTGAAAGCTCTGGAAACTAAAATAGAATTGTAGGGTAAAAAAGAAAAGAAAACCAAGCCTAGGCTTTTATAGTTCTAAAAACATGAATAAAAATATTGATAAATCTTTGATAAGTCTTTGGGGAATAATCGTAATTTTGAAAATTAACCATTCATTCTCGGCTTCAGGGATCGATTGATCCCTTTAGGGAGGGATCAATCTCTTCACATGCTTCTTCTGCGAGACAGTTTAACCAATCTTCAGTAAAATTGTCATAACTATTTATTGCACCAATAGATTGACTTCAAACCACCTCCATATGAAAGCCAACTCACGTGGTTATCTTGTGTCAAAATGTTATCTTAATCCATCCATGGTAAAATATTTAAACATTGGTAAACTTCTGACCCTTCTACCGGACTCTGCATATGCATATGCCAATTTGCATCCAAAACATCCCGAACACCTAGAATCCTGAAAATATGTCAAATATACAAAGAAAACACTCGGATAATGCAAAATAGCAAGGATAAATACCCACTATAAGACATTAAAACCGAGTAATATCAACTATCCCATGCTTAGATCTTTGCTTGTCCTCAAGTAAAGCAAGACTAAATCTAGAGAAGAGGTTTGAAAACTGGACCACACAAGAACTCTTACAATCCCAGCAACCCCAAGTCCAGACATCAAAAACTAAAAGACACTAATCCTAGACAACTACTGCAAATAGATTGTTTACCGCCACCTAACTAACAACATGCTTTCTACTCTAAATCATAAATTAATCAAACCATACAATCATTTCAACTAGCTCTCTAAATTCAATAAACTACAGATAAGTGCATTCTCACATATGGGGTATCGATCAATGCGCTTAAGTACCTTTTCTATCAAAGCGCTCATACTAAATAGAGCATCAATCGACTTCTGGTCCTGACCCCTTTTCCCCTATTCTCACTTCTTTTTTTCTTTTCTTACTGCTTTCTTCTTTTTTTTTTCTTCACAAGTCTGCGTTTTTTTCTTTTTATATTCTTCTTTTTTATTTTTTTTAGAAGCTGATTTTATGGGATGAGGAAATGGACTTCGAGGTCCGTTGTCCAATCATTTTTTATCGTTTTTTTCTTTTTATTGAAGGAAAGGAGAGAAAGGATTCAGATCATACTGACATAACTTGTCAGTTTTACAGAAAACTGAAGAGCAAAGTACCTAGCTTTCAAAGTATTTCCAACATCATAAGCAAGAGAATTTAAGAATCAAATTAAGTCATATCCAAATAGAGGTAGCATCAAATCATCAACAATCCAAAAGAGTTAGAACTTATAAAAGCATATCAATTAGTCAATGAGGTTCTAATCCTAAACGCAACAATTAATCTAAGTCAGTAATCAAATAGAAAACAATACTAAACTCACAATAGGCTAATAATCATCACAAATTCTGGTCAATTTTCCTTCGACTCAACTAGACTCGACTAAATCAAAAATGAAAATTTTCATCAAAATGACGAAACATCCAAAAATACACAAAACATGGTTAGTAGCTATATACCATCCCCCAGACTTACTTCACACTATCCCGGTGTGAAAATAAACCCAAGAGAAGGAATAATACCAGACTAAAGGAAATTAACAAAAACCTGAGTTCAAAATAAATGTCGGAACTTAGCTGAAAAGGAGAACGATCGATCTCTATAGATCGGTGCACCTAACGATCAATCTGAACCTCCGGGTAGAACATGATATTTTCCTCAATCACAAAGAGCTCAAAACTAAAAATCAATAAGTTAGTAAACTAAAATTAAACTGACTCAAAACCAAAATCACTAATTCAAAACACCAAATAGTGGGTTACCTCCCATTCAACGCTTGTTTAATGTCACGAGCTTGACAAAATTTCCTCCTAAGCTGCGGTTGGGTCAGCATCAAGAGATTCTCCATAACAAGGTCCAAGAGTGGACATTGTCAACTTTAGAACCTTACCCATCATTTCCTTTGCCACATTGGTTCCCTTATTCTTAAGCTCTAAGGTAAAAAAGACTCTAACCTTTGAAATAGGCTTTGAAGTACCTTTGCTTTTCACCTTATACTCGACCACTTCTCCATCTATTGCATGAGTTATCAAAATCACTTGAGAAATTTTCTTGATCTTCTCTAAGTTCACCCGCGCCTTACTTTTGACCTTTGGGAGTTTATTCATTTTTGAGACTTGATATTCTCTATTTAGGACTTCCTTAACCGCACCCTTAAGATGAGGTTTGATCTGAAATTCATGCTCCTTCTTGTCTTCCTTAACCACTGTGATTCGAGACGCACCTTTATGGGGAACTGCTGGATAGGAAAACCTCTTCTTGACTTTGTTAAGGGAGATACGCTGATTACACATATCAACCCATTCATTTCCAAAATATGAAAATCAACAGGAACTAGACAACCTCCAACTTGTATCAGCAGATCAAAGATAAATCCATTCGAAGTTATAGTGGAATCATCAACAAGCTGAAAGGACATCATAGATGGTTTAATACCTAGAATTCCAAGTTTCTCTACAACAGCTTTTCACATGACACTCACATTAGCACTTGTATCGCATAGTGAATCCTTGAATTCCACCTCATTGATCATACAAGAAATCACAAATCCCCCCCCCCCAAGATCTTGCACCTTACGTAGCCTTCTGAGTGGATTTGGTGCCTTACCTATCATCTCACCATCTTTAAGATAAGTTTTGGACTTTTTGGGCTCATTTGGGTATGGGACTTTGGGTTTATATGCTCGAGCTGGAACTGTTGCAGTTTGGAGAGAGGGATCGATCAAATCTTTTTGAGTTTATGTCCAACAGATCGATCGATCTAATTTTTTGGATCTCCCTGTTTCATATGGATTGATAGATCTATGTATAGGGATAGACCGATCTGAAGCGTCTGGGTTTTTCCTTAATGTTGGATCGATCGATCACGTAAGGGATCGATCTCTATTCCTGCACTTTTTTCCGACTCTTTTTCTGCAACTTGATGGACGAAATTTGCATTCTCTTCACCAATTTCTGCTCCTTTATCCACTTCATCAATATCTTCATTCAATTCAGCAACTATAGACTTGCAATATCCCTTTGGATTGTCTTCAACGTTCCCAGGAAAGACACCAGTTTGTCTCTTTACAAATTCTGCAGTTTGAGCTACCTGCATATCGAGCTTCTTCACATGAGTAGACAATGACTAAAATTTTTCATTTAAGTCATTTTACATGTTGTCTATCTTGACATTGATGTTCTTTTCAGATTGTTTCTGACCTTCCAAGGTTTTCTTGAGCATCATTTCCATCTTGTTAACTTGTTGAGGTGGAGCTATTTGTTGAAATGCACGCTGAGAAGACTGTTGAAAGCCGCATGAGTTGGAATTCTGCAAAAAGTTCCTATTTTGATTCTATTGAAAACCACTTCCACTTGTATTCTGACCAAAAGATTGTCCAGAATTATGCACAAAAGACTGCTGATGAGATGGGTAAACTTGATCTTGGAGATTTTCCACATTGGTGCTTCTACAAGACATATTAGCCTTATTGAACCCTGGATTGAAGCCTTGATTGAAGACTCTCTGACCTTGGCTATTGACATAACTCACTTCTTCTACATGTTCAGGCTCTTTGATAGCAAAGCAATATGCTTCAATCGTCTCTACATCTTCAGAGAAACTGCCATGTTTCTGGTTTTGGCTCTTAAGAAGTTGAGTAAGAAGTATTTTTACCTCTGCAAGTTCAGAAGATTCTGAACTAGATGATTTTCCTCGTCTATCATAATTAGGACAGAGATTGTTGTTACTTGAAGCTAGATTGTCAATCAACTGATAGGCTTCATTCACAAGCTTAGTCATGAAGTCACCATTGCTTGCGATATCAAGAGAGAATTGATAATTCTGGTCAATACCTCTGTAAAAGGTGTTGAGGAGATACAACTCAGAGAATTGATGGTGAGAGCAATCACGAAGGTATTCCTTGAATCGGTCCCATGCTTCGAAGAAAGACTCTACAAGACCTTGCTGAAACTGAGAAATCTTTTTTCTCATGTTGTTGGTCCTTGTAGTTGTGTAGAAGTGGCTCAAGAACTTGGATTTGCAGTCATCTCAAGTTTCAATGGAGTTGACGGGTAGAGATTTTAACCACCATAGAGCCTTATCTGCAAGATAATGATTGAAAATCTTGTAATGTGTGAAGTCCTTATAAAATCCATTGAGTTGAACTATGCCACTATATCCTCAAAGTTGTCAGTGTGATCCATCGGGTGCTCAGTAGGTAAACCATGGAATTGTTTTTTCATGAGCAACTAGATGAGCTGGATAGGGAACTGATAGTCCTATCTTTGAGGTTGACGAGGATGTAGGGTGTTCATATTAGCGAGGAAAGCTTCTGGGTTGTTGAAGTCTCCAACTAGAACCATGTTTTGAGCTGGTTGATGATTGGCAAATGCATGTGGATCTCCTATGAGGATGTAATTTTTCCCAATCAGTGGCGCTTGATTAGCGTTCGCTCCTTGTTGTTCTGGTGGCACTTGATTTTCGTTCGCTCATCCCGGTTGGTTGACTAGTAGATGTAATCCTGGTTGAGGATTCAAGATGTTTGCTCCTTAGGGAGGGAGCTGGTTGTGCGGATCTTCGGGTCAGACCAGATTGTTAAGAATGACGTTATCTCCCATTATGTTGGATGAGCTTGCATTTCTTCTTGCTTTCCGATTTGAGCGTTCTAACTTCTAGAGCTATGCGTTACTGAGGTTGAATCCCACAGAGACTAGATAGTGAGACTCTCGGTTAAATATCGATTCTAGCTAAGACTAATAAAATAAGGTGTTTGTTTTCGATTGATTGCAAATAAAAGCAGTAATTAAAATGGTAATAAATAAAATAACTAAAGCTTCAGGCATTAGGGAATTCCACAAGTATTCAGGTTTGCAACTCACATTAACATGCAAGATTTGATAATGAATATAGTTCTCAACATGAAAGACATAATTAGATTAATCTCTCTAGGAGTATTAAGCCCTATGTTTGAATCATCAGATATAAAATTTCCCATGTCTAATAATTCAATCAAGCATTAAGTTCAAATTCAATTGTTCATTGACATTCAAGACAACACTCTTGCTAAGCAAGAACATCTACTCATCTAAACTAGATCAAATCTAAACCAAAAATCTTTGCATTTATTATCAATGACCTAAATATCCAGTTTAATTCAAGCATTAAGAACAAATCTATACTAAGAACCTAACAAATTCAATCCATTGTGTTAAAACCCTAACTAACAAACCTGGTTTCCATGGGAAACCCTAAAACCTAACAAGCGAACTACTCAAACATAGCTAAGTTAACACAAAGCATAATCAAAGAAGAACACATCATCAAAACCAAAACAATTATTATTAAAAGACAGAGTTTTAGAAATCTTCTCCAAAATACAAAGGTTCAGATCCCCTCTCTATGTGAAAGCTCTGGAAACTAAAATAAAAGTGTAGGGTAGAAAGAATTTAAAACCAAGTCTATGGCTTTTATAGTTCTATAAAAAAGAATAAAAATAAAATCATATAAGGAAAAAATCTTGATAAATCTTTGATAAGTCTTGAGGACATAATCGTTATTTTGGAAATTCTTCATTCATTCTTGGCTGCAGGGATCGATCGATCCCTTTAGGTAGGGATCTATCTCTTTACATGTACTGCACATGCTTCTTTTCCGAGATAGCTTGACTAGTCTTCAGTAAAATCGCCATAACTATTGATTGCACCAATGGATTGATTTCAAACCACCTCCATATGAAAGTTAACTCACGTGGCAAGTTTGTGCCAAAATTTCAGCTTAATACATCAATGTTAAAATATTCAAACGTTGGTAAAACTTCTGACCCTTTTGTTGGACTATGCATATGCATATGCCAATTTGCATCCAAAACATATGGAACACCTAGAATCCTGAATATATGTCAAATATACAAGGAAAACACTCAGATAATGCAAAATAACAAATATAAATACCAGTATAAGGCATTAAAACTGAGTAATATCATTGATGCACTGGAGGTTAATAAAACGTGGAGCCTTGTTTTGTTACCTCCAGGAAAAACTACTAGTGGGAGTCAATAGGTGTTTAAAATCAAGTACAACTCGGATGGTTCAATTGAGAGGTACAAAGCTCATCTCTTCATACAAGGTAACAATCAAGTTGAGGGTACTGATTATAATGAGACATTTGATCTTGTAGTAAAGATGAATATCGTTCATACTCTTCTTTGTCTGGTGGCCGAAAACAATTGGTTACTCCACTAGATGGATGTGAACAACTCATTTTTACATGGTGATTTGGCTGAGGAAGTTTATATGAAGCTTCCTCTAGGGTTTCGTTACGCTAACCCCGATAAGGTATGTTGTCTTCATAAACAAGCTCCTTGGTGTTGGGTTGCTAAATTGTCTCAAGCCTTGTTGCGATTCGGTTTTGCTTAATCCTATAAGGATTATTCACTATTCACTTACACCAAAGATGGCGTTGAGCTTCGGGCCTTGGTCTATGTCGATGATGTCATTATATGTGGTAACAATGCCTCTAAGCTCTCAAGATTTAAGTATTGCTTATGAGACTGTTTTCATATGAAAAATATAGGAAAGTTGAACTATTCTTTGGGCATCGAGGTTAGTCACGGTACGTCTAGCATGCAATGAACATTGTCGCCAATGCGGTTGCTTGGCTCCAAACCGGTGGCTACACCTATTGAACAGATTCATAATCTTGCGGAAGATGACGGTCCGGTCTTAGAAGAGCCAACACCTTATCACAGATTAAAAGGACGTCCCATATATATACTCAATACTCGGCCCGACTTAAGCTATTGTATTCACCTTTTGTCTCATTTTATGCAATCTCCTATGGTTGCACATTGTGAAGTTTCTCTTCGCGTGGTTTGGTATATCAAAGGCGCACTTTGCCAAGGTATTATGCTTACCTTTTTTCGTGAATTTCTTTGACGGTTTATTGCAATTCATTTTGGTCTTCTTGTCGTCTAACTCGTCGTTCCTCGATCGCCTTTGTCGTTATGCTTGGTGACTCACCTACTAGTTGGAAAACTAAGAAGCAAAACACTTTTTCTCACTCTTTCGCTGATGTTGAATATCATTCTATGGTCGTTGCCTTGCAAGAAATAAAGTGGATTCGAAAGTTGCTTGTTGACTTGGGTGTGATCTCGGTTGTGGACCCTGCCACCTTATTTTGCGATAGTAAAGTAGCAATGCATATTGTGGCGAATCCAGTGTTTCATGAATGTACCAAACACATTGAGTCTGACTGTGATGTGGTTCAAGAAGGCATGTTGGTTACAAATTATGTTCACACTACTACTCGACTCTCCAATCTTTTCACCATGTCTTTACCGAGTGATCACTTTCACAATCTATTGTTCAAGTTGGTCATTCAAGATCTTCACGCTCCAACTTGAGGGGGATTATTAAAGATATTATCAAAAATGTACATTTTATGTTTTAGGTAGATTTATGCAATATTCCTTCTTATATATATAGTTTTTCCTTTTACAAATTTAGCTAGGTTTAGCTAAAGAAGTTCTATAAATAGTTGAACTCTTACGCATTAATAAAGGAGTTGGTTTTGAGAATAAGAATTCTATATAAGGGGACGCCCTAGGTCTACCAACGACTGTCGAATCCTCCGAATGTGATTACATATATTATCACTCGAAGGAACTCGAACAAACTCCACCGAAAACTAAAGAAACCGAGCAACAATGAGTAGGACCTTAACTAGAATCGAAAACTGCATGGATAAAAAGGATCTTCAATGAAAACCTAATATAGAAACCATCAACCGGTCTTATTTGTAGGAGAAGAAGCGACTTGCTCTCAAAGGATGGGCATTCAGATTTTGGGTTTTTTGGATCTGACTATATATGATCCAAATAGAAACCAAGTAGATTTTGATTATGTTTGGGTCGGTTCTATTCAGGTTCGGGCCTTGTTTTATTTTTTACCAAAACCTGGTATGGAACTGAGAATTTGTATTGGTTCGGGTTATTCGAGTAATTTTCATTTTCTATCTTGTATTTTTGGTTTACGGTTTAATATTTTGGGGAAATATGGATAATTCGGGTAATATGAGCCAAAAACCTAACTAAAACCTGAATTACCCAAACCAAACCACGAAATATGCAACCAAAAACCCAAATTACCCATAAAAATAATTATGTATAAAACTACATTCTTGTTTCCAGGTAACCATTCGGATTTCGGTTCGGTTCTGATTTCCATATTAATAAATTACAAAAACCATTTGGATTATTTGAAAATATGGTTCGGTTTTGGTACTGGGTTTTTCGGTTCGGTTCCGGTTTAAGTTTCAGATCTTGGATAAAATGCTCAGCCCTAGCCACATAGGTGAAGAGAAAGATCGAAGCAGGAGAAAGCAAATAACAACCAACATAGAGCAGAGCAAAACGATAAACCAATTACACCACACCAAAGGTCAGATACGAACAACTGCCAAGGAAATGAGCAAAAGTGTACAATTAAGTATAATTAGGAACAACTAAACCGCCAGTAAAATTACAACTAAGAATAACTAGGTAGAACTTGTTAAAAATTTGTACGTAATTGTACCCAAAATAATAGTTATTCTCCTTTTGACATATTTGTAAAATTTTGAAGCTAGTTAAACCCTAATTTTAGCAAAAAAAATTATTTAGCATATTGAAATAATAATTAAGTTCACCAAACATGTCTTTATATCAAAATATACTTACACATATATGATTTATATCGTTTTGGTAATTGATGTGTTTAATATTATAAACAATCTTTACAAGTATAAGGTTTTTAATATAAAGCTTGAGTTGAGCATTACTTTTTCATTTTGCATTTGTTGAAATAGGTAACTAAAGTAATTCAACTAACAAATTTTCATATTGAAATATGCTTAAAATTACATAAAATATTTCATTTATGTAATTCACGTACTTAGTATTATGAGTGAACCTTAAAATATAGGCAAAAGTACTAACTTGACCTATATTTTTCAATTAATTGCATACGTAACCCGAGATTATCCCGAATTACTGGAGATATCCCAATTTTTGTTTAACCCCATTCTACCCCTCGGTCATGAAGAAACAAATTAGAAAAAAAAAATAATTCGAGGAGAGAGAAAAAAGTTGTCCATTAATTACAAAAATGCCACAGCGTGATCTTGCGTGGAGAAAAATCTGCGAGAATTTGAAATGCAGATTTTGTTTGGTTGTAGTTTTATTTTTGCCGATTTTTGTTTGCTGATTTTTTTGCTCTGTTGATTTATGTAGTCGCAGATTTTTCTAGCAGATTTGTTTGTCTATTTGGCCGCAGATTTTCTCAAATCGTCGACGTCACCGCCG
>OVBE01013533.1:0-12650 GCA_900406425.1 Iberis pinnata | reverse complement strand
AAGGGATCCTCTGAGGGATGCAGAATTGAGGAGAAAAGAAGCAGAGTTGGCAGCGGTAAAAGAGCAGTTGGCGGAAATGGCGAGAAGAGATGCGGAATTGAGGCGAAGAGAAGATGAGCGGGATGCGGAAATGAGACAAATGAGGACAGAACACCTGAGGATGCAACAAGAACTGGATCAAAAGATGGATGCGTTTATGGATAGCATGACGCGCCGGTTCGGGGGTAGATGAATCGGTCTCGGTCGGTTTGGGAGTTTTTCTATAACAATTTTATTTTATGTTTCTTTTTTAAACAATGTTTTGAATTTTAATTTTAATTTTATAAATATTTTAATTTTAATTTTAATTTTATTAATATTAAATTCTAATATTAAAATTATTTTTTATAAATTTATTAATTTTAAATTAGAATTTTATTAATTTTAAAAAAGCTGGTTTTTAATTTCCGTCACAAATTCCGTTGGTAATTCATGATGGAAAATATCGTCACAAATTTCGTTCGGAAATTCCCAACAGAATTTGTGACGAGTTTATCCGTCACTTTCTGTCGTCGGAAAATCCGTCAGGAATTCCTGACGGATTTCAAAAACTGTCGAATTACATCCGACGGTCAAAATCCGTCAGGAATTGGCTGATTCCTTGTAGTGTAAGCCTCCTCCATCGCCTTCATTCGCTTCTCCATTCTACCAATCATACCCTTGTAATGTTTGTGGAGTTTCTCGATTTCGTTGGCGTAGTGGCTTTTCAACACTTCCATGTATTCATCATCCTCCTCCTCCTTTCTCTTTGTCATGCTTTCGATTTGACCCTTGTAATGTGTGTGGAATTTTTCGAGAAAAACCCTAGTAATGTTTGTGGACTTTTTCGCTTCGTTATAGAGTTCCAAAAAATCAGCGAACTCATCCTTCTCCTCCGTAGCCGTCTACAAAAACCCAAACAAAAGATTAGTAGTATGTACTAGAAATAAGGCATAAACATGTTTTGAATCATAGTACAACCTTTCTTTTCGTGGAGTGCGTGTTCTCGACCCACACTTTCCAATCGTCGTCCATTTTTCGCTTAAAAAATTATTGTTATGAACAAAATAGACGTAAAATAAGTTAGGCAAAGCAGTATATATATAGAAACTGAAAGGTTGTAAATGAACGGTTGCGATTGAGAGGCATTAACTAGGGTTTAATGGGTAGTCGAACAGAGTTTTTTGAAAAATCGGCGATAATCAATAAATGTCGACAACATTATCCAAAATGACACCGTGTTATTAAGCCACTTAGACAAATTCTTGATAGGAAATGAAATTTTTAAACCGACGTCGTTTAAAATGGCCCAAATTTTGTTCCAATGGGTCATATCATATGGGCCGTATGGGCTATATGGGCCGGATGGGCCGTGAAAAACGACATCGCATGAGTTCAAAAAAAAAAATCTGCCACGATTTTTAAAACTCGACAGAACAAAACACCGCAGATTAATAAAAATGGCGGTCAAAGGATTAGGACAAATCAGCGGCAAACATATATGCGGTAATGTGAGGGTCAGTTCAATAAGAAAAAATATCGGCGGCCACATGAGAAAAATATCTTCGGCCATTGCAGATTTTTTAAAAAAAACGGCAGTCTCGAACGAAAGGGGTCAATCTGGCAATTTCGGAAAGTCATAACTCTGCGGTGACAACAACAAAAATTTACAGTTTAAAATAATAATTCTACAATGACAAATATAACTGCAGTCACAGAGAAATCGGCAATGTCAGCATAACTCTGCAAAAAAAAATCTGCAATTACAGAAAATCCCCAGTGTTATTCAAAAATCTGCGACATAAACTCGACAATGGAATGACAAATCTGCGGTGACGTCGACAATTCGGCGGTGACGTCTACGATTCCAGAAAATCTGCGGCCAAATACTCAAACAAATCTGCGAGAAAAATCTACGACGACAAAAATCAACAGAGCAAAATAAATCGACAAAAAGAAATCTGCGAAAACAAAACTACACCCAAACAAAATCTGCATTTCAAATTCTCGCAGATTTTTCTCGCCGCCAGATCACGCTGTGGCATTTTCCCAATTATTGGACAACTTTTTCTATTTAAAAGAGTAATAAATATTTCCATGTTATTACTCTAATATGTTAGAAAAAAGCAATAGATTAAAAATAAGAAAGTTTCTATTAATTTAAAATAATATGTTGATACATATCATAATCTTAATTAACAATGCCACATATCACAATCTTATGAACTATAATTTTGCTTATGTGTCGCATCCACGTTAAACGCGTTTCAGTTTATAGTATTGCAGGAAAAAAAAGTTCGTTATCTAATAATCCTTCAATAAATATCAGAAAACATTAATAAAAAAAAGTATATATTTAAATAAGACATCGCCAGGTTTATGTGACGGGCGATGCTTTTTTCTCTCTCTACTGAGAGTGGAACACGATTCTGGGTACGTGTTTACTCGGTAACTTTCCACCTCTTACCACCGGAATTCACTCCATCTTTCACCGTAACTTCTTTTTTCTCCGCCGCCATCTCTCTTTACTCACTTTCTCATTCTCATCGATGGAAGATCAACTAGACACAACTCTCAATTCTCTCTCAATTGAAGATGATTCTCCCATCATTTTGCCCCAATCTTCAGCTCTGGATCTTGCTCAGCATCTAAAAAACAGTATCATCGGTCGTCTCTTGAATCCAGACAAACAAAATATGACCTGTTTCATCACCAAAATGCCTCAAATTTGGAGAGTATAACGGAAAGTCCGAGGTCTTGCTCTTTCTCGAGCAACTTTTCAATTTATTTTTGAAGATGAATTCGACATCCTCTCGATTCTCTCCAAGGGCCCTTGGTCTTTCGACGATTGGATGATAACCGTGGATCGTTGGATTCCAAATCAACCATCGGATTTCTTGTGTTACATGAATGTTTGGGTCCGCATGCGTAACCTACCTCTTGAAGTATACAATATTGAAACAATGACAAGAATAGGGAATCGCATAGGTAAGGTAAAAGAGATTGCTTACAAGCCAGAGGAATCCCGAACCCATGACTACATTCGGATGTTGATCTCTTTTGATGTTCGAAGACCAGCTTTCAAAGCAAAATTTGTGGCATTACCTGCAGGAGGAGTGGCTACGATCAATTTTGAGTTTGAAAAATTCATAAAGAAATGCCTATCCTGTCTCCGAATTACACACGAAGCCGCTTCGTGCCCTCTGAGCCAGTCCACAAGACAAGGAATTCCTGCCACTTCAACCAGTCCAGAAATCTCTAAAGTTGCTAATGTTCACACCACTTCTACAGAAAAGTTGTCTCAAGTTGTGAGTGGTATATCTGAATCTTTTGATATACCTTTTTTGCTCAAGTTGATTCCTGAAGATGATCAGAAGGTTCTTCTTCAATATTTGTCGGTAACTGATCCCTGTGAACGTCAAGCGAGGATATTGAGAATCCAAGCAAATTTGGAGTCTAAGCGGGTAAACTTGGATCACAGGTCACCCCTAATTATTCCTGACCTATCCAAAGGAAAGGTATTAGTCTTTAATTATGATGAAGATGTACATTCCTCTTTCCCTCGAATTCTGTCGAGTGGTATGGTGGTCTCTCATTCGAATCTCCTTCATCCCAATTGCCTACTTAGCGATTCGCCTGCTTCTACTCTTGCTTTGATGGGTAGTCCAACGGTATTCTCGGCAAGATCTACCAAGCTAGCCATAACCGAGACTTCAGCCCTCAGCAAGAATAGTCGTAAGAGGCCAAACAAATGGATTCGCAAGGCAAAGAAGAGATTTGCAGATACTCTGAAACCTCACTGTAATATTACTGATCTGGATGATGCAACCAGAGATCAAGTCTCGGTTTCAAAGATGGATTCTTACAACGAGGATTTAAAGACGTATAAGCGAAAGCGAGTTGGCGATGTTTCCGTTCAAGATGAGTCACCAACTAAGAAGATAGCCCCGATACAGATTAAGGCTTCTTCTTCTTTTTCCAAGGTGGTAGGTGAGCATGAGAATTCGCTCACCCCACCTAGGTCGCAATGAGTACGTTGAGCTGGAACTGTCAGGGTATTGGGAATAACCCGACAGTTCGACGTCTACGGAATCTGCGCCGGGTGCATTTTCCAGACATAATGTTCCTGCAGGAAACAAAAAATTCTTTAGATACTCTTGAAAACTTACAGAAAGGATTGGGATATGAGAATTTGTTTACTGTTGATCCGATTGGGTTAAGTGGTGGATTGGCTTTGCTTTGGAAAAACAACCTGGAAATCACAATCCTTTATGCGGATCGTCGTTACATAGATACCAAAGTGAAGATGGGAATGACAGAGATATTCTTTACTTTTGTGTATGGAGAGCCATTACCAATCGCAAAGCTAGATCTTGGGAACGGCTGCAGGATATTGGTTCAACCAGAAATCAGCCTTGGGTGGTTTTAGGGGATTTTAATGACATACTGGACAATACAGAAAAGCTGGGTGGACCGGCAAGGGAAGATCACACTTTTTGGTCTTTTCGAAACGTGATTAATATCTGTCAGTTGACGGAAATCAGCAGTACCGGCAACCATTTCTCTAGGGCAGGATACCGCAATAATATATGGACTCAATGCCGTCTATACCGCTGTTTTGGAAATTCTGCTTGGTTCCAACTTTTCCCTCGAAGCCATGTACAATTTTTTGACAGAGTAGAATCAGATCATCGACCTCTACTCCTCAAATTTGCTTATGAAGATTACAGTTTCAGGGGAAAATTTACTTTTGATAGACGCTGGTTAGCTTCCTCCGAAGCTGTTGCAATCATTACTGCGAATTGGAACCCCTCTGGAAATTCAAACTATGTTTTTCAAAGAATAGCAGCTTGCAGAAAAGGACTCTCTCACTGGAAAAGGACTGATCCGCAGAACTCTCTGAAGCTTATTGATAAACTGCGACAGCACCTGGACATCGAATCTTCTAAGCGATTTCCAAACCAGGCGATAATGACTGATCTGAAATCTCGTTTAAATACGGCTTACATACGAGAAGAATCGTATTGGAGCCAAAGAAGTAGGGAGAGATGGTTGAAGGCTGGCGATAGTAATTCTCGTTTCTTCCATCAGACTGTTAAGAACCAACGATCCCGAAACCGCATTCAAAATTTGTTAGATGATCATGGCGTCGAAAATTTTGAGGAAGGGTCCAAAGGTGAAATTGTTGTATCCTATTTCAGACATCTATTCAAATCCTCCAATCCACCAAGCTCTGCACCTGTCTTATCCTCCCTGGCACCAAGAGTTACAGAGCAAATGAATCAAGCTTTAACGGCAAGAGTTACAGAAGTAGAGATTAGGGCCGCTACTTTCGGGATTGACACTTGTAAATCTCCGGGACCGGATGGAATGTCGAGCCTGTTTTTTCAGAAATTTTGGCATGTGACAAAAGGTCAACTTATCAAGGAAATCAACGCTTTTTCGAATCTGGTATACTTCCGGCTGAATGGAATTACACCCATATTGCTCTAATCCCGAAGGTCGCTTCACCTAAGCGTATGACGGAACTCAAACCAATTAGTCTTTGTTCTGTCCCTTACAAGATTCTATCAAAGATATTGTGTAACAGACTTCGTCTTATCTTACCAGAGATAATATCAGAAACTCAAGGAGCTTTTGTTGCTAAGCGACTCATCTCGGACAACATCTTAATTGCTCATGAGGTTATTCATGGTCTTCGTTCCAACTACTTATGTCGAGAAACACATATGGCGATTAAAACGGACATGTCAAAAGCATATGATCGGGTTGAATGGGGATTTATGGAAGATATTCTAATTGCATTGGGCTTTGATATCCGATGGGTCTCATGGATTAAAGCTTGTATATCGACAATATCTTTTTCGGTTCTCTTAAATGGGCAAGAACACGGGTATATAAAACCGGAAAGGGGACTTCGGCAGGGAGATCCGCTTTCGCCGCTATTGTTTATCATCTGCGCTGAAGCTTTGGTTCACCTCCTTAACAAAGAAGAAGCTGAAAATCGAATACAAGGTATCCAATTATCAATCCCGGGACCATCAATCCACCACCTTCTTTTCGCTGATGACAACCTCCTTATGTGTCGCGCTGATATCTCAAATTGTGAAGCCATCCTCACATATCTTAATCAATACGGAGATGTCTTGGGGCAGCGGATAAATTTTGACAAATCCTCTGTCACTTTCGGGGATAAAGTGGATCCTAATATCAAACAGCAGCTCAAAACCCTTTTGGGTATTCAAAATGAAGGTGGCGCGGGTTCGTATTTGGGATTGCCCGAGTGTTTTAGCGGTTCGAAAAGGCAGCTCTTGCAGTTTATAACAGAAAAAATCGACTCGAGGTTACAAGGTTGGTATGGTAGATATTTATCCCAAGGGGGGAAGACGTTCTCTTGAAATCCATTGCAATGGCTTTACCGGTTTATGCAATGACATGTTTTCAATTGCCTAAATCTTTAACGAAGAAGATCACAAGTGCAATGCTTGCATTCTGGTGGAACACAACTCATGGCAAACGGCCAATTTACTGGAGTTCCTAGAAGGAATTATGTTGTCCAAAATCAGCGGGAGGATTAGGTTTCAAGGACTTGGAATTGTTTAACCAATCCCTCTTGGCAAAACAAGCCTGGCGGCTCATGGACAATCCCGAGAGTCTCTTAGCTCAAGTATATCAACAGCGCTACTACCCCCACATTCAGTTTAAAGAGGCAAAACTGGGTACAAGACCGTCTTTTGCGTGGCGGAGTATCCTTCATGGACGAAAATTGCTCAATATGGGCTTATACCGTCTAATTGGTGATGGATCTGATACCTTTGCTTGGAAAATCCCTTGGCTACCTTTAAAGCCGCCTAGAGCTTCATTCAATCTAAATGGTGTTTTAAATGTCATGCTTAAGGTCTCTGACCTAATCTGCCCGATCACAGGAAGCTAGAAACAAGACTCTCTGGTCAACTTATTTTCCCAGGAGGATGTTGCTGCAATTAAAATGATTAAACCGGCTCCTCAAAGAAAGGATAGAGAAGCATGGGCGTATACCAAGAGTGGGAGTTATTCTGTTAAAAGTGGATATGACTTGGCAGTCAAATTGGCTGCTGATATTTCTCATCCCTTGCTCCATCCACAACCCTCTTTTGATCATCTGAAAAATGCTATCTGGAAAGTTAAAACTCTGCCAAAGATCAAAATATTTTTTTGGAAAGTGTTGTCAGGGACTCTTGCGACAGCGGATAGACTTCGGTCTCGAAGTTTCAATGTTAATCCAGTGTGCTCGTTATGTTCAGTTGAAAGAGAAACAATTAATCATATCATGTTCGAGTGTCAAGGGGCACAACAAGTGTGGACTATGGCCAAAATTCCTTCAGATGTGTCGGGTTTTGTGTTCACTTCCTTATACGCTAATTTTGATTACTTGTTTTCTTTGTCAAAGGAGCGGGCTGTGTCGGATTTTACCAAATTACCATGGCCTTGGATAGTTTGGAATATTTGGAAGGGTAGAAATGAATGGATTTTCAAGCAAATCCCGTTCAACGCTTCACAAATCCTAATGAGAGCCCAATCTGAAGCACTTTCATGGCAGCAAGCTCAAGTGTTGTTACCTGAGGTGCTTCCCGATGTGACCAATTCCAATCCTCCTAGGTGGACAGCACCTCAGGTTGGTCTCCTGAAATGTAATATTGGTGTTTCCTGGAAACGAAATTTGGTTTATTGCGGTTGTGCTTGGGTTGTAAGAGATCATAGGGGGACAGTTTTGTTTTACGGAAGATCAGCCCCTGATGCACCTTCATCTGCTTTCAAAGCTTATTTGGTTTGTATAGCTTGGACTTTGCAATGCTTAAAGGACATACATTTGTCGAGCATTTGTTTTGCAGTGGACAATTCAGAAGTATCAGAAGCCTTTCGGAATATGAGCTCTTGGCCAAAGTATAAATATTGGCTGGAAGAACTAAAAGGTCTGCTTGTTCAATCGATGCAGTCTTCTCTTTGTTTTGAGCATCGCTCTATCACTTTTTTAGCCGCAAAAATTGCAGATTGTCACACGAGGCAACCGAATTCAATCCTATATCTCTCGAGGTGGTTCAGCTTGGCTTGAAGGCCTATCCAATGCTGAAGCCAACCTTTGCTGAAGCTCTTTTCTCTTTTGTAATTTTCGTTTTCTTTGTTTGCTTCTTAGTGTCTGTTTTCTGGTGGGTTTCGTTAGCCCCTCTGTTTTTATCTAAACTCTCTTCTATTTCTTGTTATTAAAGACGTTTAAAAAAAAAATAATCCTTCAAATTTTCGGACACTTAAAAGTTGTCATTTGACCGTTTTACCCAAACTCTGTAGAAGGAGCGCAATTAGTGAGTGGATTGGGTTTAGGGTTTTAGATGATTAGATCACCTGTTTCAAAGCTACTTCTCATCATCCGTCTCTCTCCGTAAGTCAAATCGCCATTTTGATGTGGTTTTCTCCAACTATATTACGCTCACAGTTGAGATTGGGTAGGAGTGCAGCCTTAACCTCTTTGCGTTTGTACACCATCTCTGCTCTACAACCTAATCTCTCAGACTCTGAACAACAGCTTCATCACATCAAAGTTGGTAACTTTGATTGCAATCTCTCCAATTTTAATCAAAGCGTTCTGCGAGTCCTCTATAGTACCAAGGATGACCCAAATCTCCCTTTGTCGTGTTTAGAACAGCTTAAACAACATGGGGTTTCGCTTAATGTTCATTCATACGCAACTGTTGTCAGAAATCTTTCTAGTTCGGGTTTGGACAGGAAGTTAGATTCTTTATTAGTAGATCTAATTCGGAACCAGGAGCGTGGTTTCTCTGTCATAGATTTGATAGCTTCCATTGGAGAAGAAGCTGATGAAGAAAAACGTTCATTGCTCCTTATCCGAGTCTCTAGTGCCTTAGTTAAAGCTTATGTTAGTCTCAAGATGTTTGACGAGGCTATCGATGTTCTATTCCAGAGTAATCGCCTGGGTTGTGTTCTGAGTATTAAAGCCTGCAATTTCTTGATGAACCGTATGATTGAGTTCGGCAAAACAGATATGGTGGTGGCTCTTTTTCGGCAACTGAATCAGCTGGGGTTGAATGCAAACGAGTATACATATGCAATTGTTGTTAAGGCATTGTGTAGGAAAGGCGATTTAGAAGAAGCACATAAGTTGATTGGGAAATCATCGAGCGTGTTTGCTTATACAACTTTCATTGAAGGACTTTGTGTAAATGGAGAGACAGAGACGGCTGTTGTTCTAATCGATAAACTGATAGAAGCAAAAGCTTTGGCTGTTGGTGAGCTTGGATTTGCATATAGCATGGTGGTCCGCGGCTTCTGTAATGAGATGAATACAGAAGCTGCTGAAAATGTTATTCTTGAAATGGAGAAAACTGGGATTGGTCCAGATGTTTATGCTTATTCAGCAATAATTGATCGACATTGCAAAGACTTGAATTTACCCAAAGCTTTGGAGTTTCTAGATATAATGTTGAGTAAGGGACTCAAGATAAATTGTGTGATTGTAACTTCGATCCTTCAGTGTTATTGTAAGTTGGGCAAGTATTTGGAAGCACTAGAAAAGTTCGAAATTCTTAAAGACATGAATGTTTTCCTCGATAGGATTTGTTACAATGTCGCATTTGATGCTTTAAGTAAGCTTGGCAGAGTGGAAGAAGCTACTAAGTTGCTCCAAGAAATGATGGATAAAGGAATGGTTCCTGATGTCATCAACTACACAACTCTGATAGATGGCTACTGCCTTCAAGGTAAAGTAGTTGATGCCCTTGATTTGATTGAAGAAATGAGAGGAAATGGTACCTCTCCGGATGTAATCATGTACAACGTGCTTGCCAGTGGATTTGCCAGGAATGGTCATGCGAAAGAGGCACTTGCGATCTATAAAGCTATGAAAGAAGAGGGTCTAAAGCCCAATGCAGTGACTCACAATGTTATTATTGAAGGCTTGTGTTTTGCACGTGAAGTAGAGGAAGCCAAAGATTTCTTCATGAGCCTGGAAGAAAAATGCCCAGAAAATTATGCGAGTTTGGTTAAAGGTTATTGTGAATGTGGCCTCTCTAACCTAGCCTTTAAACTATTCATTGAGCAAAATTTCCCTCTGCGCAAGAGCGCGTACTTCAAACTATTCACTAGCCTCTGCATCGAAGGTTATCTCGACAAAGCTTCTGCTGTACTGAAAAGAATGTGGGCTTATGGAGTTGAACCTGGTAGGAGCATGTATGGTAAATTGATTGGAGCGTTTTGTAGATTAAATAATACGAGAGAAGCCCGGCTGTTATTTGACTTAATGGTTGGGAGAGGACTCATCCCTGATCTGTTTACTTATACAATTATGATTCACACTTACTGTAGGTTAAATGAGTTAGAGAAAGCTGATGATCTTTTTGAGGACATGAAGCAGAGAGGAATAAAACCTGATGTGGTAACGTACACGGTTTTGCTTGATAGTTATCTAAAGTTGGATACAAAGCATCCTGAAACAGCTTCTGTTGATTGTGAAGTGGGAAAAATGACAGCTTCAAAAGTTTGGAGAGAGTTAACAGCTGCCGATATTGGACCAGATGTGGTATGCTATACGGTTCTGATAGATCGCCAGTGCAAGATTCACAACCTAAAATGCGCCACAGAACTCTTTAAACGAATGATGGACAGTGGGCTGGAGCCTGATATGGTGACTTACTCTACTTTAATATCTGGTTATTGTCGCAGAGGATACATAGATAAGGCAGTCACACTTGTTACCGAATTGTCAAGTAAGGATATTTCACGGACTGAACATTCCCGGGTTGCAGTTAAGCGTGCTACTTTGAAGGGCAATAGATTTCAGTTTTGTGTATGAAGGATTATAATAAGTGCGTGATTAGAAGGTTAAGTGTGATTTTGGTGACCTATATTGGAATGTGGTGTGTGCATCACACTGGGAGGTAAAAGGTAGAATTCAGCACATTGTGAAGAAACTTTGGATCTGCATCTACATGATTGAGGGATTTTTGAAGAGTGCTTCTGTAAATATGCTTTGACTCTGGTGATGAGTGTTTTGTTCACTCAAGTTCTCAACGGTGGTCAAAGTACAAACTGGTAATACATTCACCAAGGACTAATAATACTTGATCCACATTTTACTCATCCCCTCGCAAGACATACATATAAAGAGTACCTTTATTGACCTTGGTTGGTTTTGTGAGGCGTGTGAGATAAATCCTTCGAAGCTTGTGAATCAAATGAGTGAAGTTGATCTGGACAGGATGGAGCAAGAGCCACGTTGGCCAGATAGTTGTAGATAAGCTCTGTTTGTTAGAGCCAGATGTTGTGTTCGATGTATGAACTCGCAGGTGAGACCTGTATTTGCAGAGGTTTGAGCGGAGCAGCAGAGGTCATGGGAGTTGTAATCAGGCAACTAAGAAAACGTGAAATGTTTAATCTAACAAGTGTTTGTAAGATGATGCAGCATCCTTAGTGTTCTTGTAGTGGCTAGTGCCTTCTCCAAATCCATAGGAAGAGACTGATTTATATTGTCACAAAAGCTGTAACTGTGACGTGTAATAAAAAAATCAATTTGACCAGTCGTTACCTTGGAATTCTTGACGTTTCAAAAATCATAGACTATTATTATGTGATACCAACCTTAACTAATTGTTTGTGCCTAATGAAGCTGATAAAGAAACAGGAAATAACTTTGTACATAGTTGAAGAACAAGGTATATTTTTGTACATTTAGTTCTTTTAATCCCAGATAACAATAAAAAGGGAAATAAAGTTTGGATAAATTACCTGTTTAATAAACAAAAGATTTGATACAAGAAAGTCTTTCTCCTATTTAATCCTAATCCTTTCATAATCTATTTCAGCTTTTCAAAATTGATACAACGAATCAAAATTTTAACATTTTCGAAGAATCAAACCTGGATTTCAAAAACCTAGGCATTTCTCTAGCTACCTAAAAGTTGTGGTTGTGGATTGGTTTCAAAAATCACACCTTAGAGTGACCATGTTCAAATTTGTCTAGAAAATTGAAATGGTTCTTTAGAGTGAACCATATTCATTATCTTAATCTTTTTTTACTTATTATCCAAATCCAATCCATTTGGTTTATCATGGCTTATATTATCTTTATCTTTATTTTTGTCCATCTTATTTGAAAATCTGGTGTTACTTTATGTAATCAATTAGTTATGAAATGCAAAGTTGTGACAAAAAAAAAAGAAAAATCTTTGCCAGCTACACAGATTTTGGTGTATTATGTGCGAACACATCCCAACTTAAAAAATGTTCAACCAACATCACCAACTATTGTTTATATATTGCTACACATCCAAAGTTTACCAGCTACACAAACTTTATGTTACATGCTACATTTTCGTTAAATTGTGGACGAAAGCCATTTGACAGGAGCTAAAATGCAATTTTTAAAAGAGTTGGGACAAATTTGTTAGGTTAAAAATTATAAAAAATATTAAAAATTATAAAAATCTTAAAAATTATTAAAAAAATCATAGAAAATTTGAAAAATATATAAAATTATAAAAAAGTTATAAAAATTATAAATAATTATAATAAAGTTATTTAAAATGATAAAAACTATATAAAATAACAAAAATTATTAAAAATCATAAAAACTCATAAAAATT
>OVBE01013532.1:0-12650 GCA_900406425.1 Iberis pinnata | reverse complement strand
CTACCTAAAATGGATGCAAAACAAAGCTATATATATGCTAAAATACAAGTATATCAATCTTCGCTTCGCCAGTTCGGACCCGTAGAGTCACTAGCTCTCTGGTTCATATGTACAGGATTGCCAGCTCTCCTACTTGCATCCAGCGAGCACTTACCTCTTCACTGCGAGGGCGGAAGGTTCTCAGCTCTTTTGCTTGGATCCAGTGGATTTTCGCTTTGCTAGTTCGGACCCGTAGGGTCACCAGCTCTCCGATTTGGATCTTCAGGATTCGAAACTCTCCGACTTGCATCCAGGAGCCCCTCGGTTCTCCGGTTCGGGTTCGAAGAGTCGTCAGCTCTCCGGTTCACATCCAGAGAGCTCCCCCCTCCGAATCCACCTTCTCATGTGTTCTCTGGGGTCAAGACCATCGGTTCGGTTCTCCCTATCGGGTTCGTCAGGGCTCCAAGGCAAACCTGCGGATCTGACTGGACATTCGTCAGGGTCATGAGCTGAGACATCATATGCCCCCCGTGGCTGTTGAAGTGAGAAATGAGCGCTTCACTTGACTCTTTCTGTTTTTCAACAGATGCCACTAGCGTCGCCAGCATCATCTTTAGCTCTGCTAATGATTCCTGGTTCTCGACTGAGGCCTCCTGGTTCGCTGCGTCGGCATGCTGACTTCCGATTTGAGAATATGTTAGTGTCTCCATTCTTATTCTAGGCAGAGTTAACGTTCTTCAGCAAATTCGCCGAGATGTTTGTCTTCTCTCCCCACAGACGGCGCCAAAATGTGAGAGCAGAATCTCTCACACCGAAAATATGAAAAAGTGTAAAAGTGTTTGTGAAATCTGTATATTATTGATAAACTCTCAAAAGATTTACAAGTCTCTTCTCTCAAGATTACAAATGAAAATTTTTTTTTGGACCCCCTCATTTGATCCTCCACCCTTATATTTATTGTCTCAACTCTCTTTAATAGATTTAATGAGCAATTATGATGTAGATTATCCCTTTGAATTCTCTTCTGTAACGCTTGATATCGTCAAAAATGAGGTGCGATTTTTGGCGGTCAACTCGGAGGCGTTGACCACTTCTGCACGTGTCGGATCAACTCTCCTCACCAGCTCTCAGCTCTCTTAACGAGTCAAACTCTCCTCGCGAGCTCTCAGCTCTCTTCGCCAGCTCTCAGCTCTCGTTACGAGTTCAACTCTCGTTACGAGTTCAGCTCTCCTTGCGAGCTCTCAGCTCTCTTCTCCCGCTCTCAGCTTTCCTCACAAGTTCTCTCTTCGCGAGTGGGATCATTTCTCGTAACTCGGCCTGGAGAAGCCCATTTACTTAACAAGCCGGGTCAAACTAACTCTAAATATAAATATAGTCCTCTGACAAAAGTGAGCCGTTTTACAAATTAGAAAATCTTTTATTCTCTACCAAATCTAATATGGGTGGACTTCCTTTAAAAACCAAACTCGTGCCCAGGTCCAACAGCTAAGAAAATCCTAGAAACCATCTAAGAGAAACATAAAGGAGTTATCCTTGCCGGCAAGTTGTGGTTGTGCCGAAGCTAACCCTCCAATCAGTGTCGGCTTAGTGGAAAGAACACTATGGGCGACAGCCCCAGATCGCTCCCTTAAACAGATAATTTTAGGACCAAATTTTTTTATAGATTTTTTTAAATAGTGACTTTATAGAAATAATAATCGTTTTTTTGTATTTAATTAATATTATAAAATGTTTTACAATACAAATCTAATACATTAAAATTTGATTAAGTTCTTTATTAGTTTTTTTTAAATTAAATTTGAGGGGCCCAATTTTTTTTTTTGCCCTAGGTTTCCACTATTTGTGAGCTGGCACTGCCTCCAACCCTCCGGCAACAGGACAAAACGACGTTGTACCACCATCCACGCAAGGTTTCATTTTTGGTAGGAGGAGGGTGCTAGTCCGATTGTGTCCATGTCGAGTTTTCAGATGGAAGGGTATGACTTTGGCAAAAGAATAGGGTTGACTTCCTCCACCTTCAGACTTTGTTTAACACCGACTTCTAGAAGAGGTTGTGGTTCCCACACCTCTACGAAGCAACCGACATCTCACTCTCCTCCAACGAAAATAGTTGAGCTTCTGCCTTGAAGTTCTTCGTCTAAGAAACTCGCCGACCTCTATGCAACACTATCATAGCAGATCTGGCCGGATCTGTTGTTGGGATCACTATTATAACAGTCAAAGTCTGATAAAAAAATCTGAAAATAAAACGGGAGACTAGAGAAAAGAGAAAAGCATATCTGAAAACGAAACGGGAGACTAGAGAGAAAGGCGAGCTCACCGACTTTGAAGTTCATGAGTGAGCCTAGACGTTGCGAGTACACGAGGAACCGGTCAAGCTATCGGAGTTGGAGGTCTCGCCACCTATGCTATTCACCACCGGTCTCACGAGAGAAAGTCGGGTGTGTGTGTGTGTGTGAGAGAGAGAGAGAGAGAGAGAGAGAGAGAGGAACATAGATATATTTTATGTAGGATATGGGCTACACCTAGTAGGCCCAAGACCACGACGAGGTTAACGAAGGCGCCGACGTAACTGTAAACTTACTGCCTATCGTCTGAAAGAATAGTGACCTATTATACTTATAATTGAGCTCGTCGGCCTGTCGATGACCTCGAATCTCTATAAACTAACTTTTCAACTTCGAACCCAAATCAAGGGATCTTCACTCTAGATTCAACAATTGGCGACTCCACTAGAGACTTAGTTTCAAAGGCAGTGTTCGCAATCACATCAACGACACAAATCAAGTCATAGCAAATCAGACTCATCAAAACGAATTCTTCCACATCGAGGATATCATCCACTTCGAAGAAGGCCAAGGCGTCCGGGTCGACGATCAACAAACTCCGATAGGACCAGCAAATAGGATATGCGGGGTACCCACACAGGAAGAACCAATCAGACATTGTTGCAAAGCTCGAAAGACCATGAGAAAGAATTCAGACAATTAAAGAGCAAGTTCGAGGCAGTGATAACAACAAAATTGTGACGAGCCAAACTGGAAACCATGAATAAAAACCTCTTCGGTTCGACGGACATTCAAACGCCGACCTCGAATAACCCATCATTGCTTGAATCAAACCATCAGACCACCTTGCTCAATCAAAGCAATCCTACCAAGGAAATATGGATGTTGAAAGCTCAGCTCAGAGAAATGAGCTCTCTCATACACACGACAACGAGCTCGACCCCAGAGATCGAGCGAGTCATTGAGGAAACCTAGAGAACCCCATTTACAAAGAGAATAATGGAGACTAGCACCAAGCACACGAAAAAAATAACGCTGACCCCACCCAATACATGACCGCTTTCACTATTGCAATGGGACGATCCCAATTCACGGAAGAAGAAAGAGACGCGGGCCTCTTCCAACTCTTCGTCGAAAACCTCGGAGGAGCAGCACTTTCATGGTTTTCTCACCTAGAAGCCAGATCAATCGACAACTTCCAACAACTATCAACAATATTTGTCAAACACTACTTCATGTTCATGAGGAAGAAAGCATCGACCGCCGATCTATGGTCGTTGAGCCAAGGACACCGGGAACTCCTCAGGCTGTTCATCGAAAAGTACAAAGAAGTAGTCTCGAAGGTAGCAATTGCTGACAAAGTAGCCATCACTGCACTCAGAAATGTTCTATGGTATGAATCCGGGTTCCGAGAGGAATTGCTTTTAAACCAACCTCAAACTCTCGAGGACGCCCTTCATAGAACTAACAGATTCACAGTAATGAAAGAGGAAAAAGCTGCTAAGGCGCAAAAACATACCAAACCTCACGGAGGGAAGGAAAAGGAAGAGAAATTTGAACCACGTCAATTCTATGAGAGCCAATCCAAGAACGATAAAGGAAAGAGGCATGCAGATTTCCTCGTCGAGGAGGGAAAGCCACAACTGACCCAAAGATGTGACGACGATCGTAACGCCTTCTGCGAATTTCACAACCGCCAAGATTATAGTACAGCCGACTGCCGTCACTTGAAGGATGTGCTACTCAAAAAATACCAAGAGGGATGAGGACGAAACGAGCAAAGACGAGCTGATCAATACCAAGCTAGGAATCAGAGAGAACGATCCCAGAATTATCGACCAAATTAGAACTGCAAAATGCGAGATGCAGGAATAGAAAGACAGGTCGTCGAAGCGGACATGATCCCTCCTCAGAGACAGGTTAGTGACGGGCGAGGCGAAGACATTCCCCATCCCTGCCGAAAGATAAATTTCATCATGGGAGGAATCCGATGATAAGGTTACTCATTACGATCAACAACAAGGTCGGAATATCTGGTCTTCAACACATGAGAAGGATCGACCAGCAGACCGCTAAGACACGAACCAATCAGGTTCACGAGTGACGACATAGTCGGGGTCGACGATGCGTAAAAAGATTTCAATATTGTCGAACTTGTCATCAAAGATTGCGAGGTGACCAGGATCCTTATCGATACAGGCAGTTCAATGACATAATATTCAAAAGTACCCTCCTCAAAATGGAGATAGATGTAAGAGAAATAAAGTGGACCACACAGTCCCTGACTGGCTTCGGAGACGACACAGTTAAGACAATATGAACCATCAAACTCCCGATTCGAATAGGAAAAAACATGACGACCACCAAGTTTTAGGTCGTCGATAAGCATCTGCTCTTCAACGCCATTCTAGAGACCCCATGGCATTGAACTATCCTTGAAATTAAACTTGTGTAGATGACAAACTAAAAACTTGTGTACTTAAATGAAGAACTAAAAAGTTTGTTATCTTTTTAGTTGAACATTATTTAAAATATCTTCTACTATTATCTATTTAACCAAACAATACTTTAATTATATAAATATATAAAAAATCTTCATTTAATTAAATATATATATATATATATATATATTTGTTATCACTAATTAATTTAGTATTTTTTAAATAAATAAAATATATATATATATACATACATACTTTTATATATTGAAAAGATTAATTTGAAAATTATGTTAACCTTTTATTTTTTATATTTAATCATATTTTTAAAAATTGATATATTAAGTATTATATTTTACAGTAATATATAATTAAAAGAATATATATTTTCAATATTTTTTAAAACATTTACGTAAATGTTATACTTATAACAAATGGTAATGTTTTGTATCTTATTCTGTTCATCAATTTAATTTTAAAAAACTAAAAAAATTTACGTAAATGTTATACTTATGATTTTTTAATAATTTTCTGAAATTTTTAATATAATATTTTTAGTTTTTTAAAATTAAATTGATGAATTATTTTACTTTTTTAGGTTTTTTGAATTTTTTTTATAGAATTTTGAAATTTTTATGATTTTTTATGGTTTTTTCAATTTTTTGACTTTTTTTATAATTTTTTACTAAAAAAATAGATTTTTATAAGTCAACGCCGCCGTTAATTTTGTCCGTCAGAGAAAACGGCGGAAAAGACGGCGTGTAAGGCGGCTGCTACCTTCAGGGATTTTTATGCGGTTTTTGATAAAGTGAAGGTTAAAATAACTAGTGGTTCCATGTCAAGGTTTAAAGTGCGTTAACGTGATATTCCCGAGGTTTTTTATGCGATTTTCCCTTATAAATTTTGTTCGTAACTAAATTTTTATAATTTCGATTAATAAAATTGATAAATAAATTATTTGATAATTTAATTAATTTAAATTATATTAATATAAGTTCAAAGTATATTAAGAAATTATTTTTTAGTTATATTTGAATATTTTAAAATTGATTGAAAATTTATTAAAATATGTTTTTGTAATCATTAAATTTAAAAATATTGAATAATAATTGTTGAAATATTTTAAAATTAAATTTAAAATTATTGAAATATATTTATTATAATTATTTCAAATATCTTTATAATTAATTTTAAAATAAAAATTATATTTTTGTAATGATGGATGTAATATTTTTGTGAAATTAAAGTTATTTATGAATTTTTTTTTCTGAATCTAATTGTAATTGCAATTACTGTAATCTCGGGGATTATGATAATTTTGTTAGAATTATATATATCATCTTCAGAAAGTTTTATATAATTAATTTGTTGTGACGTAGGAGAAAATTTATAGAAGAATTATATTTATAGTGGTTTAACTTTTTTAGTTTTGGGGTAAAATATAGTGATTTTACTTGTCATGGAATTATTGGTATGTTTACTGAAAAAAAGAATCCATTTGCAGTAACTAACAGGCTTAGAACAAATAGTATTTTTTAAATAATTTTCAAAGGAAAAATATATAATAACCAGATAAGTTTCAAAGAAAATATTGTTTATCTTTCGTAATTCAAGTTTGATAGCTAATTCGTTATATTCTCTATGTTAGGAATGACTTCTATTACCAAACATGACTTTGGGTTTGTTAAATTGATTTGAGTTTTCTGGTTTTCTTGTTGCAGAACAAGGCTACAACAACACCCTGATTTTTGACCAAAAAAAACATTTATTATTGATGATTTTATGTTTTTCAGGAGAAATAGGTTGCAGCCATGGACTGGAGTAAATAGTGCTTCAATAAGTATAGGATATGTTGCAGTTTCGGAGGTTGCAGTCAGTGGCATTTTGGTAAGAGAAGACCTAGGAAATCAGAAACACAATCGCACTAAACTAGATGTCAGTCTGTCCACCACTACCCAGATCGTGTCACGCTTGGACTTAGCCCTTGGCAGTCCAATCACAAAGTCCATTGTGACATGATCCCATTTCCATTTCGGAATGGGCAGATTCTACATCAAGCCACTTGGGACTTGATGTTCTACCTTGATCAATTGGCATGATGAACACTTAGAAACTNCAATCATTGCTTTGATCTTTAAATCTGGTTTGTGCAGGAAAAATCTGAACTTTCTCTAATATGTTGGTGAGCTGCTTGTCCGAAGTGGAAATGCGGTGGCTCGATGAGAAAGTTGAAATGGCTCGACCAAAGGATTGTGCGGCTCGACGTGATTTATAGATGGCTCGATGACAATTCTTCTTGGCTCGATGTAAATGCTTGACTCGGCTCGAGGTGGAACATTGTCATGGCTCGATGTAAAGTTTGTTTCGNTGGCTCGATGAACAAATTGCCGCGGCTTAATCAAAATGTTGTTGCCGCGGCTCGATGGGAATGCTTTGTCGGCTCGATGAGAAATGAAGTGTGGCTCGATGTAATTTTGGAAGGTGGCTCGATGAGATGATGAGTGGCTCGATCAAAATGTTTCCCGCGGTTGGATTGGATTTGTAGTTGGCTCGACGAGAAATAGAATGGCTCGATGTAAGATTTGTCTCGGCTCGATGACAGATGTTGGTGGCTCGATGAAAAAGCTTGAACATGGCTCGATAAAAAAGGTTGTTATGGCTCGACATGAATGTGAAGCATGGCTCGATGTAAGTGCTTTGTTGCATTTTCCTTAGCTTTTTCCAAGTTTGCCTTAATGTTCCGGAAACTCCTGAATTTCCTAAAAATCTCCAAAATGCACGCAAATGCAANAGCAAATGGAAATCCTAATGCAAAACTTTGTAAAAATCACAAACTTGCAGAAATCAACTATAAACATGTCAAATGCAATCCTAAAGAACTAAAAAGTGACAAGAAATGATATGTACAATCCATGATATTCAAGTGTTATCAATCGTTCGGAACATGGCTTGGGGAGATTGGGAAATCCGATCCAAGCGAGTCTGAATTGAAGGAATCATGGCCGAATTCCGAACATAGTAAACCAAAAAATTAACTTCTGAATTGACGGGTTAAATGGGTTAAAATATGCATATAGAACAAATTGGAAAGCATAATTAACGCACTAAGTAACCAGTTGGATTACTTAACCGTTTGGTGACTTTCAGGTAGTAAAGGGGATCGCGGGAAGGATTTGGCTTAGCATGAGGCTTCCTGGCCGCAAGAAGGGTGGTGATAAACTCAGGATAATTGTTAGGATCGTTATTATTAAACTTGTAATAGCCTATAGAGCAAAACTCTCAAGTTGTAACGAATCTTAAGTATTATTAATAAAAGTCTCGTTTTGTCTAAGTTGCTTCCGCATTTTAAATTAACTCTAACTTTTAAAGGCTTAAACCGAATCTCAGAATTGAACCTCATAAGAAAACGACTTAAAAACGGCTAAGGCATTAAAATGAACTGGGCTGGCCAGAATCACTTAGTGATTCGACGTGTGATGGTTGTTCCGTACTTAGTGTCCGGAATGGGGCGTCACAAGTTGGTATCAGAGCATGCTAGATCCTTAGACTAGTTTGCGTGTTATGGGAAATCACCACTCTTCGGCCAAGAAAGACTCATGCTAGTAAGTCGCTAAGTCCTTGGTAAGATTTAACGTGTTTGTGTGACTGTTTGATCTTGTAGATGGGTAAAAGCGACAAGTCTGGAAAGAAAAAGAAAGATAAGCAGCATGAAGTTGATCCGAATGCGGATGTAACTGATGCTGGGAACAAAACCCCAACCNAATGCTGGGAACAAAACCCCAACCGGACCTGTGGTTGGTGGAACAGAAACCGGGAATAAAGTGAACAAGACCCCAACCGGACCTGTGGTTGGAGCCAATGAACTTGGAGGCACACTCGCGCAAGGGTTCGGCGCAGGAACAGTGTAACCGCGGGTAAACAATGTGCCGATCCATGGTGAAACCAGGATCGTGAACCCGACCCCATCTCAGGATGGGTATGTGGAAGAAGTTGCGGAATCCTCCAATGCTGGGAAGGAGGATGATGCGGATGAGAATAAGAAGGACGCGAACAAAGAAGCAGACTTTGTTGCGGTCCCAACCTAAGCCATGATTTGGAAAGCAATCATGGCAATGACGGAAGATATCAAGAAACTGGTACAAACTCGCAATGCGGGTGAAGGATCAGCCACAATCCTTACGGCTCAGCCCCTAACTGGTGGACCGAATGTGGTAAACCGTGAAGTGGTGAAGACCTTGCTTCCCCTGCCAAGAGTTGCACCAAAGAAGGTGGACTACTTGAGCGTTCTGGAGCATATCTCGAGGCTTGGGACTAAGCACTTCACCGGAAGCTCGGATCCGATAGAAGCGGACCAGTGGAGAAGCCGGTTGGCTAGGAACTTTAGTTCCACTCGCTGCCCGGAAGACTACAGGAAGGACATTGTGATCCATTTCCTGGAAGGCGATGCGCACAACTGGTGGCTTTCGGTTGAAAACGCAAGGGTGAACAGATTCACACCTTTGCGGATTTCGAACGAGAGTTCAACAAAAAGTTTTTCCCATCCAAGGCGTGGGATAGACTTGAATGTGCCTTCCTGGATTTGGTGCAAGGTCGAAGAACTGTCCGGGAGTATGAAGAAGAGTTTAATCGCTTAAGGCGATATGTGGGAAGGGAGCTCGAATGATCAGGCTTGTCACGTCCCCGAACTTCACTATTTCGTGGAACAACCCATGGCCAAGTAGGATCGGCAACTTGGCTATGGCAAGCGGGACGAAGGGACTAAGTTCCTTCAAGGCAATGCAGAAAAAGGGGGAGTCCAAATGGGAACTTAGCTTTTAGACCAGGAAGGTCCGAAAGGCTAAGTAAAAAGATGGAAAGATTTGGGCCAAGCCGTTGGGAGGCTCAAAGGCTCGGAATCAGCTCAGAAAAAGTGAAGGAACGAGCTAAGGTAGCTGAGCCAGCTGAATTCAGCTCAGGTCAGCTCGAGCCAAGCTCAAGTCAGCTCAGCCAGCTCGAGCTAAGTGCCTGCCAACTTGGCCATCTAAGTGGACTAGACACTAGCTGGGCAGTTGGGCCGAGCTGGACGGTTGGGCGGTTGGGCGGTTATGCTCAACTCGCACCAGTTTGGCTAAACGTGCCTGTTCGAAGGGGCGCGAGTTGGCTAGACGGTTTAAAACAGTTACGGGCCAACTCTATAAATAGAGCGCCCAAATGCCCATTTTTCGGAGACACTTAGACAGAAAAATTCCGAAAAATCCTTGAGATAAACTCGAAGGCTTGAAGGAAGGAAGAATCCGAACGTTGGGCTTGGAACGTTGAAGTAATCTGAGCCGAAACTTGGGAGCGTTTGAAGATCAGTCCGGTAAACCGATCTTCGAAAAGCAAAGGTGCGTGATAACTCTTAGGCTAGGTTCGGAAGGGAAAGTGCCGGTGAAATGGCCTGAATCCGAACNGGCCTGAATACGAACCGGACCTATGCATTGTCTGATATTTTCGAAATCCGACACTTAAGCCATAACCGGGACTGATTGGCTTGAACCACGGTGATTCGCTGGAATCAAGATCAGTCCGGATCTGCCTTAAGGAAAAATCACCAAATTGCTCAAATGTTGCGGATTCTAGCCTAAGTCCTGGATCATTGGGAACATGGCTTGGGGAGATTGGGAAATCCGATCCAAGTCAGTCCAAATTGAAGGAATCATGGCCGAATTCCGAACATAGTAAACCGAAAAATTAACTTATGAATTGACGGGTTAAATGGGTTAAAATGTGCATATAAAACAGATTGGAAAGCATAATTAACGCACTAAGTAACCGGTTGGATTACTTAACCGTTTGGTGAATTTCAGGTAGTAAAGGGGATCGCGGGAAGGATTTGGCTTAGCATGAGGCTTCCTGGCCGCAAGAAGGGTGGTGATAAACTCGGGATAATTGTTAGGATCGTTATTATTAAACTTGAAATAGCCTATAGAGCAAAACTCTCAAGTTGTAACGAATCGTAAGTATTATTAATAAAAGTCCTGTTTTATCTAAGTTGCTTCCGCAATTTAAATTAACTCTAACTTTTAAAGGCTTAAACCAAATCTCAGAATTGAACCTCATAAGAAAACGACTTAAAAATGGCTAAGGCATTAAAATGAACTAGGCTGGCCGGAATCACTTAGTGATTCGGCGTGTGATGGCTGTTCCGGATTTAGTGTCCGGGATGGGGCGTCATACCTTGCCTCCCCCGCCAAGAGTTGCACCAAAGAAGGTAGACTACTTGAGCGTTCAGGAGCATATCTCGAGGCTCGGGTCTAAGCACTTCACGGGAAGCTCAGATCGGATAGAAGCGGATCGGTGGCGAAGCTGGTTGGCTAGGAAGTTTAGTTCCACTCGCTGCCCGGAAGACTACAGGAAGGACATTGTGATCCATTTCCTGGAAGGCGATGCGCACAACTGGTGGCTTTCGGTTGAAAACGCAAGGGTGAACAGATTCACACCTTTGCGGATTTCGAACGAGAGTTCAACAAAAAGTTTTTCCCATCCGAGGCATGGGATAGACTTGAATGCGCCTTCCTGGATTTGGTGCAAGGTCGAAGAACTGTCCGGGAGTATGAAGAAGAGTTTAATCGCTTAAGGCGATATATGGGAAGGGAGCTCGAGGATGAGCAGGCTCAAGTTCGTCGGTTCTGTCGCGGGCTAAAGGTCGAGATCCGTGTACACTGCTCGGTCCGGACCTTTAGTTCCGTTTCGGAACTGGTGGAAAGGGCGGCAATGATAGAGGCGACCTTGGAAGAGGAGTATGCCTTGTACCGTTCATGGATCCAGCCACCCAAGCAGGCTAAAAAGGATGGGGACCGTAAACGGAAATATGAAGCTGGTGAGGATCGCAAGGCTGTTGCGAGGAATGCGGAGTGCAAGACATGTGGTCGTAGGCACGGAGGTGAATGCTGGAAGGCAACTGGTGCATGCCTTCGATGCGGAAGTAAGGATCACAGGATCCAAAATTGTCCGCGAATGGATCAAGGCCAAGGTGGAACAAGTGGGGTGAATCCTAAGACTTGTTACCATTGCGGCAAGACGGGATATTTCCAAAGGGAATGCCCTAAGCTGTCAGCCGAAAGGCAAGTAGGACAGAAAGGAGGCCACGGCAATACTGAGCCGCAGCCGCAAGCCAAGCGCAACAGACTGGTGGACTGCGGGTCTACGAACTGTCCAAGGAAAGGGACGATGATGCAAACTTCAACCCAATCACTGGTACATTTTCACCTTTCCGAATACTCTAAAAACATTCTGCATTTGCATCATTGGCATGAACAAATTGGGAAGGGACTTAGCATTCTGGGAATGAATGTGTAGGGACCTTAGTGATAGGTGGTGTAGAAACACACAACTTGTTTGATTCGGGGCAACACATAGTTTTGTGAGCCCGGACATGATTGGGAAAGGGATGTTCGTAAAGGAAACATCCGGATTGAATGTGAACGTGATAGCCGCTGGTGATCAGACCATGCTCTCACAAGGAATGGTCCGTGAAATTCCTGTTAAGATTGGTAACGTGGAAATGCTGGTAGATTTAGTCATTGTTCAACTCGAGAATCACGAGGTGATCTTGGGAATGGATTGGCTTGCCAAGTATAAGGCAATTATAGATTGTCAGCGAAGACGGGTGCAGTTTGGAATAGAGAAGGGAAATCTCGAATTCTAGGGAGTCCGCGCTACCTCGGGAAGTCTAATAGTTTCAGCAATCCAGGCCAAGAGGATGCTGGAAAAAGGATGCGAGGCATACCTAGCCACTATCACTGTGAGTGAAGTTGGGCCGGATGCGGAGATAAATGATATACTGGTTGTGAACGAATTTGAAGACGTGTTCTAAACCTTGACTGGGCTACCACCAGATAGGTCGGACCCGTTCACAATAAAGCTGGAACCGGGAAAAAATCCAATCTCCAAGGCACCTTATAGAATGGCACCAGCCGAGATG
>OVBE01013531.1:0-12650 GCA_900406425.1 Iberis pinnata | reverse complement strand
AACTTCATTCGTTTTTCATGTTGAGAACTATTTTCAATCTAAAATTCTGCATGTTAATTTGACTTTAAACCTGAATACATACGGATTTCCCTTATACCTGACGTTTTTATATTATAAGTTTTAAACCGCTTTTTAATTACTGTTTTAATTCGACAATCGATATTTTATTCTAGCTTTAGCCATATTCGAGTTTTTAACTGAACGTGCACTCTGGTCTATATGGATTTGATACCCTATATTGTGCTATATTGATATGTTCTCTGCATTACTAGTTTAAGATTAAATTCTAAGCCTATCAATTACTAGAACGTAGAAAAAACACACTAACAAATGTTGATGTTGTCTATCACATATTAATTTTTCCATAAAAAACCAATTTTGTCCATCAATAAGACTAGTGGACAATACTTCTGATAATATTATGGACGAATATATACCCAAAAAAGAGAAAGGTCTATGGACGATATTAATGAAAAAATAATATCAATAAGGCCAAGATTGTTTAGTTATACATCACATGAACACCTTCGCCTACATCACACCAAAACCCTTCATCAGTGGATTGACCATATACCAATATGTCCAACGCGTCTCTTAATTTTCCGCTTATAGGTGACTCACCCAACTTCTATAGTTTGTTTTCCATCCATTCTTAAAGGTTAGGTATTACTATACAAAAATTCTCTACTTTTTGGTGGACCAGTTATACCGCACAACATAATATAATGTCCATCAATACCACTCATATTATCTAAGTCTATTAACCAATGGTTAACCAATTTAATGTAATTAATAGCATTTAATGCACATCAACTCAGTGTCTCCAAAATTTCACTCAATTTAATTTTATGGAGCAAAAGCAAGGGAAAGTTGAGAACACATTTGTAATTCAACAAATACCACAATACCATGTTTATGGTATATGGTGAAAGAGATGTCTATATGGTAGATTTGGCAATATTGTCTACCAGTTATAGTAGTTCCAAAAATAGTCGTAAACAAATCTCTGTTTATCCTCCTCATATAGAATTACTTCAGTTGACATTAATAAAATCAGTATTCTATTGTAACCAATAATTATTTTGTAGAAAAATTCCATAAAATACCACAAAAAGTTCATATTCCAAAATTACTATGTATTTCTAAAAATACCACAAACATAAAATTGAGTTTCAAGGGTTTAGAATTTAGAAAATTTAATATGGGTTTATTAAATAGAGTTTTTTGTCAAAATTAAATAGAGTTTAGTATTTAGTTTTGAATGGAAGGAGTTTACGGCTTAAATTTGAAGTTAAACCTTCTTTTTAAAATGTTTGTAACAAAAAAAATATGTGATATTTTTTGAATAATTAAAGAATGTGATATTTTTGAAACATACTAAAATTTTGTGCTATTTTTGAATATCTACTTATTTCTAACGGTTTATGTATTTCATAACTACTTATTCTTGTTACCTAAAATGACTTTGGATAAGAAAAAAAGACTTAGTGGGTGATTGGCAAAGATTTTAAAGTCAGTTATAAAAGTATTCATTTTTCTTGGTCGAAATTCACTTTTATTCAATATTCATGAAAGTTCTTCTTAAAAAGCATAGCAATTCATGGCTTTTTATTTATTTTTTAAAATCACCGTCTCATTTTTAAAAGTTAGATTCTACACAACATCTTTTAAAAGTAAAAACCTAGATTATTGTATTCTAAAAACCTGAAACTAAATCCTTAAATTAACTCCTTAAATTAAGCCAGTAGCCCATCATCGTAACAATAGTTTCATAATAATTTCATTTTGTTTTCTTAGCTCAGCATATATTTGTGGTCAGTGGTCACCTTAACATCATTAAGCTGGAAGGAAGAGACTCAGAATGGGTATTAGATGAAGAAATAGACCAGTTCTATTTTACAACTGAACATCATCTTCTGCATGTCATTAAATCCGGACCATAGTCATTCAAAGACTGGATGTTGATCATTGATAGATGGAATCAGCGATGGTTTCCGGATTATCTTCGTACAATAACCTTCTGGATTCAATTTCTCAACATTCCAGATGACTATAGAGATGATGCGATGATAAGGAAAATTGGGCAAAATTTGGGTGTTGTTGATGAAGTCAGAATACAAGAGCCTATAAATGACAAACCAGCTGAAGCTTGGGAAAAAAATTACAATAAGTATTGATACTAAGCTCATATTTGTTCTCCATATTCAATTCCAAAGAGCTGAACCTCTAATTCTGATACGATTCTAGTACAAAAAGTTGCGTAAGTTCTGTTTTAAGTGTGGAAGTCTTAAGCATGAAAAAAGTGTTTGTGATTTTGACCATGATGCTGCAGTACCCGAATACATTCCACTTAAGCAGCCACAAATTCAGAATCCAAGGATTGTAGTTTCTGATGTGGCTATAATTCATGCTATTGGGAATTTACAACGCAGTGGTAAGTTGGTACTTGAGAATACTAATAAGTGTAAAGCTGAAAGATGTATGTTAGCATCTTCTAGTAGGCCAAGGTTAGAATCTCAACTTCACATTAAGGGGAGAGTGGATACCCCTAAACCACCATCCACCCAATGAAGATAGTTCATTGGAATTGTCAGGAAATTCGGAACACCCTGAAAATTCAAGACCTTTTTGGTATCAAATTCTTATATAGGCCGGATTTGATGTTCTTAAAGGAAACAATGAATGAGGACCCTTTTGTTAGCTCCACTGGTTCTCGGCTAGGTTATAATCATAGTTATATATTTTCTCCTATTATAAGAAAAGGTGGTTTAGAAGTTTTTTGGACATATAAAGTAAGTATAGATCCTATAACATATGCATATCCTCATTGTAATGACTTTCGGTTAGCAGTGGATGGACTTAGTTTCAAACTTACATATTTATATGGACCTCCATCTCGGTTTGAACATCACCAACTTTGGCAGCATCTCACTATGACCTATGGTAGTACAAGTCTGGCTAATTTTCCTCATATATACCTGAAGGATTTCAATGAAATAAGATCAAATGGAAAAAAAATTGGAGGACTTACTCGTACTGAAGCATCCTTCAAGACTTTCAGAGATATGATCAATTCACTTGGTCTTGATGATGTCAGATCCTATGGTGGTAAGTTTACATGGTGTGGCAGAAGATAGAACCAAGACTAGGATTTGATAGGGTGATGGGCAAGTTGATTGGTTAGAGTCTTTCCATGGGGCCTATGTCAAGCTGCTTAATTGGTGCTCATCAGATCATAGGCTTATTCTTTCAGATACAAATACAAGGAGATGGTTTGGTAAGAATATATTCAGGTATAACAACAGGTGGAAAGACAATGCAAAAGTTCAGCAGGAGGTTAATCACATCTGGGCAGACAGTTGTCATATCTCACACCAGACCAATTTATGCAAGCACTATCCTTTTGCAGACAAGGTTTAGCAAGATGAAAAAAGCTACATCAACTTAATTCCAAAAAAGCAATTCATAAACTTCAGTGTTAGATACATAAGTTGTATGAGTCAGATCAACTAGACTACCACCTCTAGAAGGATCTCAAGGCCAAACTAGCTGTAGCCACAAAGAAGGAAGAAGTCTTTTATCGTCTTCAAAGTAGAACTTTATGGCTGCAACATGGTGATAAAAATTCCAAATTTTTTCATGCAAAAATGCAGCAACGTAGGAATGCTAATCGTATTGTGATGGTTGAGGATAGCAGTGGGGTACTTCAACATGAACCAGAGAAAATCTAGGTAGTTTTTGTGGATTACTTTACTGATCTTTTCACTAATTATGCACATGGTGTAACAACAAATTATAATTCTATTTTGGCTTTGCAGCCTAAGGTGACTGGCGAGATAAATGCTCAACTGACCAGAAAAGTTACAGAGGTTGAGTCTTGGGTGCTCTTAGGCAAATGGGTGAGGATAAGGTACCACGCCCTTATGGATTTACTGCAGGTTTCTACAAGCAGCACTGGTCCACAATCAAGTCCTCCATACTTGTTTACATTCATCATTTTTTTGAACAAGGTATTCTTCCTCCTGGCATCAACCATATGTATCTCTGTTTAATCCCAAAGCTACCAAACCCACAACAGCCAAAAGATTTCAGACTCATCACTTTAGCAAATGTGGCTTATAAAATGATATCCAAAATCCTAGCTAATAGACTTAAACCATACCTCCATCATATTATATCCATTAAACAATATGCCTTCATTCCAGAGAGGAAAATAACAAAACAATATACTTATAACTCAAGAATTATTCCATACTTTAACAACAAGGAAGAGGAAACATCCCTCAATAACCCTTCAATTGGATATCACTAAGGCCTTTGATAAAGTGCAGTGGCCATTTTTAATATTTATGTTGTGTAAACTTGGTTTCAGTAACCAATGGCGTAATTGGATATATACTTGTATATCAACTCCCACTTTATCAATTTTGATTAATGGTATCCCTTTTGGGTTTAGGGTACTCCAACTAATGGATTTAGAAAGGGAGGTCCAATCTCACCTTACGTCTACCTAATTTTTTCTGAAGGATTATCTTTTCTTGTAGAAGATTGGATGAGGAAAAGGCTAATTAGAGGGTTAAAAGCTAGTAGAAATGGTCAAGAGATTTCACATCTGCTATTTGCAGAAGACTGCCTCCTTTTCTCAAGAGAATATGCAGATGATTGTAGACATTTGAAGAATGCTCTGCAGTTGTATGGAAAGGTTTTAGGTCAAATAGTGAATTTTCAAAAATCTTCAGTCTTATTCAGTAAACACTGCACATTAGACACTCAAAGAATGATCCAAATAATTACCAGAATTACTAAATCTGGGGGATGTGGAAAATATCTAGGAATTCCTTAGTTAGTTGGTCAAAATAAGTCAGATGTTTTTGCTTCCATTTATCATAGGGTTAAATACAAAATCAGTAATTGGTGTTCTAAGTTTTTGTCCCTTACTGGTAAAGAAACTTTACTAAAGGCAGTTTTCACAGCTATACCATCTTATATAATGTCTTGCTACATCTTACCAGATGTTTTATTGAAGAAGTTGTCAAGTTTAATGCGAAATTTTTGGTGGTCCTCAACAGCAGACAAATCAAAGATTAACTAGATGATATCCTGGAATAATTCCAAAATCTCTCAGACTCGTACTTCGAGGCACCGCTCTATCTTCATAATTTTCCTCTCCGACACAGGCAGGGTGGAGCTCGCCGGCGTCGGACCAGTGCCCTCTTTCCGTTTATTTTGGTTACATTCTTTACTACGTTTTTCATGTTTCTCGACCTCATCCACTCTGAATGCTCGGGTTTGCCATCGCGGGTTGTGGTGTTGGTCGGACATTTCCGGCGAGGTCTTACCCTCCGGTTAGTATTTAGCCTAGTACCTGGGCTCTTTAACTTTCTCTCTTTGTCTTTTTGTCGAAGTTCATCGACTCATATCTAAATGATGTAGATCAAAGATTTATCCTGCATTTACTTCCCAAGCTGATAATGTTGGGGCTTCTTCTTCTTGTGGGTAAGGATGAGCTAATTTTATGCTCGATTTTGGGTCTTGTTCAAAGAGCTATTATGGCATCTGCCACATAGCTCACGTATTCATCTCGGCCATGGGTTGTTCAACTTAGACTTGCAGGATCACAAGAGAAGGCTCTCTCAACATTTTTCTGATGTATCTCGGTCCTGCCCGCCGAAGAAATATATGTAACGGCTACATTCCGTCAAATCTGGTCTTGTGAACTGTGGTGTCAACATCACATCTTTTCACAACCAGACGAGCTTTCTCAGTCATGTTTCCTCGAGTATATCCAGATTTACCGGTCTTCTCATGTCCGCAGCACTATGCTAATAATGACGACGACGCTTCTCACTTACGTACCTCGACAGAAATGGTTTTAAGGAGTTTGGCGATAGGATTTCTAATGTGCATGCAGGTTTCTTTCTGTAGACTGAAGGAATTTATTGATGCTCTTCATCAACACTCTAACGGTAGAGCTTGATGTCACTCTATTTCCGTGATTCATGTATCATAGAGTATAAACTCATATACCGGTAAAGAGTATTCTTCTTCCAACTTTCTTAAACATAATCGCCTATGCCTATCATATCGTAACTTCAATCAAATCAGTTTGTTAGAAGCTTGCGGTATCATGTCTTCAATTTACTGGTTTTGATGGGTTTGTGAGTGTTAGCATTAGAGTATTATGTGTTTTCATGGTGATTGTCCAATTTTTGGTGATCACTTGCTGGGTTTGGATTGAAAGATTGGTGATTGTCCAATTTTTGGGTCTCATCGCTAGTCCTTTAGATACCTTTGTTTCAGAGTTATCTAGTCAATTTTCCTTTTCCCAGGACCAAGAGAGATCAATCATATGATCTTCCTCTTTAAAAGAGAATATGGATATACTTTTCTACCTCTCTTGGAGAGTAACTTTCTCGATAAAGATGGAAACTTCCCCTCCGCACTCCTCATGGAGAAGATTCTTTGCTCGGCTTTTCAAGCCGGAGAACTTAAGATTTGTGAAAACCATTTTGCTATCTTATGTAATGGTTGGTTCACGACCGGAAGATGCATCGAACTTCACTGAGATGATGTTCATGGTTGTGGATTGTTTGCAAAAGTCATTCTTTAAGAAGACTTCCCCTTGTTTAGCTAAGGAAGCGGTTTCAATCCTTAAGACTTCCACAAATCTCAAGTTGCTTAGCTTATTTGATCCTAGCGCTATCGGCTCATCAAGCGCCGTCAAACTTGTGTATATATCCCTATTATGCTTTATGTTGTTTATGTTTATTTTGGCCCTTGAGCCTTTAGCTCGGGATATGTTCAAAGTGTTGTATTCCTATGTGAACATTTAATTATGGAATGAAACAAAAAACTGGATATCCTGGAAAAAGGCAACTCAACCTAAATTTGAAGGAAGAGTGGGATTCGAAGATCTTAAGGCATTTAACATAACTCTTGTGGAAAAGCAAGGATGGAGAATATTGACAGAGCCAGACTTACTGTTTTCTCAGGTATTCACAACAAAATATTACCCAAAAACATCTTGTTTAGATGCAAAAATAAGATCTAGGCCTAGTTATGCGTGGAGAAGCATACACCAGGGTTTAAAATTGATTAAAGACAAAATTCACTAGGTCATTGGCAATTGCAAGAGGGTACATATATGGAAAGACCAATGGTTGCCAAAGGCCACTTATACTACAGCTTCTTGCATGAATGACAGTTTTAATCTGGAGGCAACTGTTGACTCAATGTTATGTTGGAATGGGAATACATGGAATTTAGATAAAATAGTGGCTTGTTTAACTCAGGAGGATGTGGAAGCTATGCAGTCTATTGAGCTATCAAAGATAGGTAACTTGAATAGGCCAATTTGGGAGCATACAAGTTCAGGTATCTACACTGTGAAATCAGGGTATAAGAGACAGCTACAATCTGGTCAGACAGGTTCACAAATGATGCCTTATGGGGTCGTTGTCTTATCCAAGCTAATATGGAAACTATCAGTTCAGTTGAAGTTAAAGTTTTTCCTTTGGAGACTTAGTCATTTGGGTCTATTTGTAGGTGGTGAATTGCTTAAAAGAAACATTGTAGCAGATAGCAATTGTTATCTTTGTGGAGAAGCTCAGGAATCTATATACCATTTACTCTTTAGATGTAGAGTTTCAAAGGAAATATGGTCTGTGTCACCATGTGTTCATTATCCATCAGAACTAGATCATATTCAAGACCATATGCAACTCATGTTATCTCTGCTACAGCAAAAATAGGGACACACTGAACATTCACCAGAGCTAGTCACATATCTATTATGGAGAATTTGGTAGACTCGCAATGATTTGGTATTCAAAGGGATTTGTATAAGTATTTCAGATGTAATCCATAAGGCTATTACAAACTATCATGAGTGGAAATCAACATTGGAGAGTAACATTGACACTGAAAGGAGTGTATTCCATTTTTAATTACATATCAACATTTACAGCCACTCCAGTCTAATGATTTTCTTTTTTACACAAATGCATCTTGGGTGTCTCCACATGAACGTATTGGGCTGTTTACACGACAAGGAGCTTTGGTTGCTTATGGCTCATCATCAATGAAACCTGTCTCCAGCGCATTACAGGCAAAACCAGCATAAGTAAGGGAAGCTCTCTTAACCCTCAATACTCTGGGTACACTAAGATCATAGTTCTGAATGATTGTTAGCAGTTGATGAAATTATTCCACCACTATCATATTCCAGGTCAAAGTTATACCTTGTGGCATCATGACTCAACCATCCTACTGGAAGATGTTTTAAAATTAGCTACAACTAGTGTATATGATTTTGTATATGGACATCGAACAGCTTTGACTGAAGCTGATTGATTAGCAAGACGAATCAACAGAAATGCTTTTGTAAAACTTATTTGCTAACTTCGTAATATATATATCACTACAAGTAAATACGCAAAATGTGACGGACATATCCGTCACAAATAAGGAATCCCTACGGATTCGTGACAGATTATGTCCTTCAGGACTAAATGGTCAGGAACTGACTATCCGTCATGAAACTGTCAGGAAATCCGTGACGGATTCCTAACGGAGACTTACTGACGGATTTCCTGACGGACGGATCCGTCAAGATGTGTTCTAACAGTAAACATCCATCAAGAATTCGTCACGAAGTTACTGACGGTATCCTAACGGATTAATTACTGACGGATCGTATCCGTTAGGATTTGCTATATATTTATAAAAAATAATTATATTATTAATTGATTTATTTAATATATATTAATAACATTTAATTATAAATTAATAAATATAATTAAAAATATAAAAACATTCATAAAACTAAAATGTGCAAATATTGACAAAAACCCAAAATTCGATCGAGAATGATATAACAAGTAAAAAATCTACTATTGGGGTGGTGGTGGTGGCGGGAATCAGCTCGCCATCTGCGACATGAAAGATTCCATAGTTATCTGCAGCCGCTCATCCATCTGACGCTGCATCTCCTCCCTTTGCTCTCTGAGTCGGTCGGCGAGTTGCTCGTTGAGTTGGGCAGTGAGGTGAGCTTCTTGCTCCTTTTGCGCGGCATGCATCTGAGCCATCTGTTGCTGCATCAACTCCATAGCCGCGTCCTTCTACCGCAGCTCCTCCTCTCAAAAAGAAGTCCTCGCTCGAGACGATCCCATGAAACATAAAGATGCCATGTTCCCGAGCCCTAATGCGCGCTCCTTTTGTTTCTTCGTAACCTACAAGAAACAAGAAACAAAACATAAAGTTACAACAAACCATCATGTTAAATTATAATTTAAAAGTATTTACTATACATACCTGAGACGCAATATCGAACTGTGTATCGATATAGATGTCACCGGGTGGGATGGACTCCTGAGATGCCCGCTCATGGATCAGCCGCTGTGTCGTCTGGAAAACCTCGTGAACAACCTCATCTTGTATCTGACCCGTCGTCCGGTTCGTGTGGATGTCCTCGATAAGCTCGAGAGGTCCTGGTCAACGGACAGTCTCACGCTCCTATTTTATAATTTAGAATCAAATTAGTATTGAAAATTTTAATATTAAGTTTTATATATTAAAAATATTTTCATACCATCTCATCAGCCTAAGTGACCGCACTCTTGGAACAGGTGTTGGTAGTAGCTATCCCCTTGCCATCTCGGGTGCTCATCCGGTTGTTCCTGTTGGTAGAAGATATTCCCTTCGTCTTCTCCTCCTCCCAATGTATGACGAAGCCTGCTAGGAGTTCTTCCGATATCTTGTTATGCTTCTTTTTGTCAACATACCAACTATGCTTCCACGCATAGACGTGTTGACTGAACGTCTTCGCATCTCATACATAAAAACCAATTCGGACCTCGCGTGTCAACTGAGGTGACCAGTTGAACTCTTACTAAAAAATAAAACGGGTTATGTTACTAACCACTTATAATTGTATTTTGTTCTTAAATATACAAAATCTGGATTACTTACCGCAAAAAAGTAAAACCAATACTCCTTCTCGGCGTCTGGAAGATCGTCAAATATAGGATGCGCCACTCGAATAAGTCCATGCATTATTCTCTTAATGTACTTCGTGATGTCGTTGTTAGTGTGCAAAAACCATGTTGTGCCGTCACGGGCAGACGGGTGAAGCCTCGGTAATCGCTCCCGTCCAGATTGGATTTGGAGGTCCTATATAGACATCCGCATTTGGGGATGCGGATGTCCTTCAGGTGCCGGTGGTGTCTCAGGCACCCAAGTAGATGTTGAGACGGGTCTGAACGTCCCGACGTCTGACCAATCTCATTTGTATGAATGAGTGGTATGATCTGAAATTAACAATTTTAATTGAAATAATTAACATTTATAATAATAATTATTAATTGTTTTAATATAATTGTAAGTTTTTTATAATTCTTAAATTTTATAATTATTTAAATAGTAAGTAAAATCAATAATAATAATATAAATTTTAATGTTAATTTGATAATAATAAATATTAATTATAATAAATCTTATAAATGTTATTTTTATAATTATTTACATAATATAAATTTGATAATACTAAATAATAATTATAATAAATTTTATAATAATTATATTCGATAATAATATTATTTTACAAAACTAATCAAACCCTAAACCCTAAAACCAAACCTAAACCCTAAATCCTAAACCATAAAACCCAAAAACACATTTTTATAAAACACACAACTAACCAAAATCAAAATCATTTCAACAACGTAACAAATCAAAATCATTTCAACCCTAAATCAAAATCATTTCAACCTTAAACACAAAATTAATCCTAAATTCAAACACAAACAACATTTACAACATCAATCAAACCCTAAACCACTTCCAAAATCAAATTTTCCTAAATTCCCTAAAACACTAACATAAACCAAAACCAACCCTAAATGAACCTAAAAAACCTTATTGTTACCTTGGATTAGCCATTTGGAAGTTGAGACCTTGGATTTGTGAAGCTTGATCGCCGCAAAATCTTCTAATCACCGGAATCGCCGGATTTGTGAGTTGTCTCGGGTTGAAATGAGGGAGAAGAAGAGTCTGGAAATATATATCCGTCAGGAATTCGTAGGGAATGAAAAAAGTTAAATTTTCATTCGGTTTTCAATTTCTTGGGGGGTGTATACGCGCCAATGAACAGTGGTTACTTACGGATTCCTGAGGGAATACTGACGGATCCGACAGGAATCCGTAAGTAATTTTCTGAGAGATACCCTACATCTGTTAGGAATCCGTCAGTAGATTCTAAATAGGGTTTGATTTAGGGTTTAGCGTTTGGATCCTAATGATATGTGTTGCATATCAACATGATTGATAAGGAAAACATGTTCATAGTATGTTCATTAATACTTTAAAATGAGAATTTGTAAATGTACGTTTTGCATTATCGAAGGAAGCTTGTGGTATAAACTCGTCGTCTGTTGATCATCTTCCTATTTCCAATTTCAACGCCTTTTCATTTCTTCTTTTTGTTACTTAGAAGTTTTACTCTTATCATGTATTTATATTTCAGATGAGTACTAGTAATAAAAGTTCGCTCAAAAGGACATTGTTTCTACATGATGATGATGATGATGTTGAAGAAGACTATAAGTTTACAAGTTTAATGTTCTTTTACCAAATACAACAAGTGTCACACTCAAAGTTACCAATCCAGAAACCTAAATGAACAATTCCTGACATATATATAACATATATATTTATATATATAATAACATATATATTTTTAATATATATATATATAATAAATATATATATATATAATAAATATATATATATATAATAAATATATATGTTATTATATATATGTGTTATATATATTTAATATATATATATGTATATATATATATATATGTTTTTATGATAAGGTGTCTCACTTACACAAAAGCTTATAAAAAAGGTGATAAGGTGTTACTGAGAACATTCCATCAAAGAAGAAACCAAGAATCGAAGCAAATAACTCTTATCTTGCATATATATGTAAAAAATATAAATACATCTCAAAATGATCATACATAATAAAAAAACATAGATATCTACTCGGAAGTCGATGAATAATCTGATAGATTAGAATTTGCATCATCTTCAAACTCACCACCAAACTCATCATCTACGTCATGTATATCGACGTTCATCTTAGCTAATTGTAATAAACTATTTATATGATTTCAGTTAATTAAACATCTCGGATTCGTGATCATACTTGATCTGCTTGTGAGGCGAGAAAGAAAGGATCGTATTTTCCAAGTTTTCTACGGGAGTTGATCGAGATCACGCCAAACTTGTCTACTCTAGCACCTTTACCGTCCGTTGGATCGTACCAATCACACATGAAGACAACGCATCTCAAGTTCAACATCCCTAGGTAATGGACCTCCAATATCTCTCGAAGAATGTCGTAGTACACAATATCTCTGGAAGATGACGATATACCATGATCTAAGGTCGTCCTATCTCTATCTAAGGGGTTGGCCTTGAAAGCGAATCCCCTCGTGCAATACCTCGGGTATGACGTACCAGTGCTGTTTGGACCTCTTGCAATATCGAGCAACCAAGTTGGAAATGTTCGACCGTTCGATGTTTCTTCTGCAACCTATATTTACGTGTATATTATAAGTTAGAATTTTGCAATAAAATCAAAC
>OVBE01013530.1:0-12651 GCA_900406425.1 Iberis pinnata | reverse complement strand
AAATACAGAGTTTCAGAATCTCTTCTTCCTCAGTAATTCTCTCAGAAATAAAATAAAGCTCGTGTTCTAAAGGCCTAAAACACAATTTATTTATAGGCTAAAAAGGTAAATTAATAAATAAGGAAAACTTGGATAGGTTTGAGGACTTGATTTTCAAATTTGGAAAATTTTAATTCTTGTTCGGAGGATGTGCTTGATCGAGCAACTTGCATTTTTGCTCGACACTCCTTCATTTGCACGATCGATCTTCATCTCCGGATTTATCCAGAAGCTTTTGCTCGATCGTGCATATTGTAATCATCTTGCTCGATCGAGCACTTTTGTCTGAAACTTCTGAAATCTTCTGAAAACTTCTGAAATCTTCTGAAAACTTCTGAAATGCATCGTTTTGCTCCAATTCGACCTGGACACCTAGAATATTGAAATTCTCAAATATGCAATGAAAACACTCGGAATAATACAGAATAGCAAACATAAATGCCCACTATTATGCATTAAAATCGAGTAATATCACCCAGGAAACCCAGAGCGGTTCTAACTTGGTCTTTTACTTCTCAGGTTGTCTCTCGGTCCCCATGCGTCATATGAAGTACAGAGTGCTACTCAAGTAGAATAACTTCTTAGTTGATCCTCCTGGGGTTTATGCATACTTAGCATTCTAAGTCATTTCTTCACGAACAAAACGAAATCTTGTTGAGGGGGTTTTGACACCAATATTTGCTTAAAATGCCAACGCATGGTGGAACATTGTTAAGGCTACACAAGCTGAGTCATAGGATTTAGTCTGTAACAAGTGGTATCAGAACCAAGTGGTGAGTTTTTGGAGGCAAATTCATATCTGAGACAAGCTAGCACGATGGCCAGCACGATGAACAACTCTAGCAATTTTGAGGTAGTGGAAGAGCGTGGGTGAGATGATGCAGGAAACCAAAGACAGAAGCGTTGAGACAAGAGTGTTTCTCGAGAGGTTTTGGCCATTAGATAGATGAGCTCAGATCATGGCTCGAGCGAGTCGAACATACTACATCTGAAATGAAAATGGACATAGCTAAGAAGTTTGAACAAGTCAAGTTCACACCATCAAGACGTATATATAGTTTATCAAGTTAGAGGAAAAGGTGCTAGGAGGCATCGAGGTCACAAGCCATGCCGCAAGAAACCTCTGATGTGGAGATCATCGAACTCAGGGAGGAGAATGATCATCTGATCAAGATACTTAGAGACGAGGCCATCAATAAAAGCTCGGTCAAAGTACAACAAGATGGAGCATTGATACTTAGAGACGAGGCCATCAATAAGTTGTCACGACCACCAAGAAAGAAATCGTGAAAAGTGCATGACAAAGTTCAGTAATGTTTGTTAGTATCTCAGTGTGTCTTATGCATTTTACAAAGCCAGTTGAATGTTGAACCATATTAAGGCTCTTTAAGAGATTATTGTAGCTTTCGAGGCGGATAGGGTTGCAATTCCTAATCATTACGAATAAATTTTGAGCGAGGATCATGCTAAGTAGAAACTCCAGTACCAAAAGCTCAAGGTAGATCCGTTCAAGGAAATGTTACTACCTATCTAAACATTTGCGAGAGCGGTAGTAAATTTGGAATAATCTCCCGAAAGATGTTGGCATTCTTCTTCTTGATGATGTCGAGCCTACTCTTGCTGATTTGGAACAAGTTTGTGTTGATTGAGCAATACTTTGTCTTTTCCTATTGTTTTCGTTGTATAATATTTTAAGATTTTTTTTTGCTCTGATACCATTATGTGAAATTGATAACTATATTCCAAATATACCCAAGAGACATACATGAAAATTGAACATAATAATGAGTAATTGGTAATACAAAATCAAATAAAGAGTGAAGTTATTTAAGTTAACGTTATTGATAATGTGTTAATAGAATGAGGCTATTTCAGCCTAAATTATTGGGTCGAACTTTGATTCTCTGTTAACCAGAGTTACGATTCGGTTCTAAATTAATTTAATCTACTTTTTTTAGAGTGCAAATCATTCAACAATAATCATTTAACGTCATCATTTTTTCTTGTTTTTTGGTAAAATTTTGTCATATGTTGATGATTTAGTCTCCATCTCGAGGTAATTTAAGGTAAGACAGAGATATCGTGTAAAAGATGTTTGATTACACAAAGAACATGGCAGAATCAACTGGATTTTCCCAGGCATAGAAAATCATGGGGACTTTTGGTATATGCAATACATATTGCTTAGTCTTCTGCACATGCCTTATTACTGTTTTTTTTAATTCCTTTGTGAACATGATATCTTTCTGCTTATGTGCTGTTAGGGACTTATGGGACACTTAACCGGAACTATACAAGACAATGAGGACCTTCGATCGATCCCCATATATCTCTAATTTTGTTGTTTTAATTATAATGACTATATATTATTCGGAGAATTCTCTTCTTTTTTTATGATCCTGGTATCCGGAGCCCCAAGACTCCGACGAAATCCAAAACGTCCGCAATCGCTAAGAGTATCCAGAAAAACCGCCAAAAATCACCTCATGTTAATTGATGATGGTCGGGATTCAAACTCAGGTAGCGGAATTCATGGTTGTGAGCTCTTTACCACCAGAGCTAGAACTCTGGTTGAAAATACTTATTTTTCTTGTATACAAATATGTATATTCTTTTCTTTATTAATATGCGATCAGGATTTTTACAACCCAACTAATTTTTACTAGGTGGTTTATTGCACCATGCACGGTTAATTGGTTTATAATCTTATTTGAAATTAAAATTTTGGTTTACAAACTTTAAAAGTTAATTTTGATTAACTATTGTTTCAGGTTTTCCGTAATTTAATTTTATATTTTTGTTAGATTTTAAATGATATCTAGTAGATATACACAAAATATTATAATAAAATTTAGTAAATTTTAATAGATGATAACAATCATCAAATAAAAAAACCTGAGTTATATCCAATTTAAATTATATTGCTATATACTTTTTGTTATGTTTATATAATAGTGATATAATTAAAGATATTTGGAGGAAAAAAATTAGTATGACGAAATTTAACAATTTTGTTAATTTCAAATTAGTAATTTAAAATCTAAAACTAATCGTAGCTATAATACATAAGTAAAATTAATTACAAAATAATAGTATAAGTTGATGACTATACTTGTCAAATCTTTAACCAAATAAAAATTTATACTAGTTTAATTTTGAAATAGTTTCTTTAACGTCAAGTGGTTTGTTAATTATATGTTTAGATGATATAAAAATAAGATAATTACTAGTTAATTGACGAGACAGCAATGGCTAAAAGATATTTTGGGAAGGTATCTATGTCTTACAAGCAATATATACTCGCAAGCAGCAAATAATAAACGAGTGATTTATTAACACCTATGGACTAAAAGAACATATAAACAGCTTAGCTATAAGCCTAGATTATAAAATATGCATTATATATATAAGCTCTCTCTCCTATCAAATATTATATTGACCATTTTATAAATCTTGTGATATAAAAAACTTATGGTCAACTTCCTTAGCGGTTGAAGAAAAAAAAAAGTGACGTATTTTTAATTGGAAACTTCTCGCGGAACACATAGCCGTTCAATGATATTAGATCATTATTAGTGGTGATTAAGAACAAATAGTTGTTTATATATATAATAAAAAAGTGTTTTCGATTGCTACAACAAACAATAATTGCGAAGAAAACAAATAGAAGGACCTTTCCATGTGCTCATCATTTCTCGATCGGCAGATTCTGTGGGCGCTTCCTATACCCACCTCACTGCTTTTTGTGTTTCTTTCGGTTTCATTTTATTTTATTTGATGTTTAACATTTTTGTACGCTAATTAATAAAATACCAAAATTATTAGTTATTTATAACATTTGTATAAAAGTATAAAAACATTATTTAATACAAAACAAAATAAATCTTTAAAATTTTATTTAAAATGAAACAAAGAGAATATTGTTGTATAATAATATAATTTATTATTATTATATATGGATTTGTGTGTGTAAAGAAAGAGAGTGGTGTGTGTTTATTTTGATTGTAGAAAGAGTGAAGAAGATTAATTGTTGGGAAAGTGTATCTCATTTAACTTATGAGAGTACATATTTATATCTGCAAAATAATACATACACAATTATATGCAAGTAAGAGGAAAGGATAATTACAACAATAAACTATTAGTATGATAAATGGATAATATCATTTGTCTTTATCTATAGTTTATAATACTTCCTCTTAATTATTTATTTAGAGATTGTGTACCGCCTCGTTAAAAGCATAATCATGGAAAATCCCAGTAGTATAAAAATCATGACGAGGGAAAAAGAGTACAGTACAACAATCTCCTTCTGGAAGGGACGGGTATAAACTTCTCTTCATATATCACGTAGGTAACGCATTCCAATGCTTTGGATATGCTTTCGAAAGACTGTTGTAGGAAGCGCCTTTGTAAAAAGGTCTGCTGGGTTGTCGCTTGAGCGTATATACTGGACGTCAACTTCCTCGTTTTTCTCGAGTTCTTTAGTGTAAGAGAAAAATCTTGGAGGAATGTGTTTCGTCCTGTCGCTCTTCATATATCCTTCTTTGAGTTGGGCGACACAAACAACATTGTCTTCGAACAATGTCGTTGGCTCTTTATTGACTGCTATACCGCTTGCTTCTTGTATATGCTGAGTAAGGGATCTGAGCCAAACACATTCTCTACATGCTTTGTGAAGAGCAATTGTTTCTGCATAATATGAAGAGGTGGCGACCGAAGTCTGTTTTTGGGAGCGCCACGAGATTGTAGTTCCACCGAATGTAAAAACATATCCGGTTTACGATCGAGCCTTATGAGGGTCGGATAAATAACCTGCATCTGCAAAACGGACTTGACCGAATGCATATTTTCTACTATAAAATAGTCCTAAATCAACTGTACCTTGAAGATAACATAATATATGTTTTATTCTGTTCCAATGTTTGCGCGTAGCGGATGAATTGTATCTTGCAATCTGATTAGTAGCAAATGCTATATATGGTCTAGTGTAATTTGCAAGATACATAATCCCACCAATAGCTCTCATGTATGGTACTTCATGACCTAAGAGTTCCTCGTCATCTCCGCGAGGTCTAAATAGATCCTTATTAATGTTAAGGAATCTATTAAACATTGGACTACTGAAATGATTTGCTTTATCCATACTAAAGCGTTTTAACACTCTTTTGGTATAATTTGATTGATGCACAAAGATTCTTTCTTGGAGGTAATATATTTGGAGACCTAAACAAAACTTTGTCTTTCCAAGATCTTTCATTTTTAACTCTTCTTTCATGCGAGTTCTTACATAATTAATTTCCTTTTAAGTTCCAATTATGTTCAAGTCATCAACATATATAGCTATGATCACAAATCAATTTGAGGATTTCTTAATAAATACGCAAGGGCATATCGCATTGTTGACATATCCCTTTTTCAAAAGATATTCACTTAAGCGATTATACCACATACGTTCGGATTGTTTTAATCTGTAAAGTGATCATTGTAATTTGACCGAACATACTTATGTAGATCCTTTAGTGATATTTGATCCTTTTGGGATCTTAAATCCTTCAGGATTTTCATATAAATATCACTATCAAGAGATCCATATAGGTATGCAATCACTACATCCATCAGGTATATTTCTAAATTTATAAAAGCCGCAAGGCTCATTAAGTACTTGAATGTGATTACATCCATTACCGGGGAATATGTTTCTTCATAATCTATTCCCGGTCTTTGAGAAAAACCTTGAGCCACAAATCGTGCTTTATATCTTGTGACCTCATTTTTCTCATTTCTTTTTCGCACAAAGACCCATGTACATCCTACTGGGTGTAATGCCAATAGGTCCAAAGATATCTCGTTTATTAAGGGAGAATAATTCAGTTCTCATGGCTATTTGCTATTTCTCCCAATCAGGCCTTTTTGGCATTCTGATACGGATGTAGGGTCTGGATCATCATTTTCATGATCCATGTCTTTGGAAATAAAAAAGGAGAATGTTAGATTAATATCTTCTATCTTTTATCTAGTCCATAATTTTCCAGTATGGACATAGTTAATGGAAATCTCATAATTTTTTTTTTTGGTCGTCTTCTTGACGAATCTCTTTATATGGTTCTTCTTGAACCTTTTCATTTATGTCTTTTAGACATTTTTCATTATTTGGTTCTTATAGAACCATTTCTTTTTGTTCTCCCATTTTCTTTTTATTTCTAGGGTTTTTATCTTTAAAGCCCATCGGCCTCCCCCTCTTTAACTGAACCTTAGGTTCATTTTCTTTGCTCCCATTAGTTTGTCCCTCCGGAACATTAAATCTTGATGGGACATTAGAAGCGGGTATATATGATTTCGTCACTCTATTTATATATGTGAACGCATCTGGTAAGTCATTTAACAAATTTTGAAGATGTACAATTTTTTGTACTTCCATTTCGCGTTGTTTAGTAGGGGGATCAAGATATGCTAAAGATGGTGTAAACAATATAATTTCTTTTAACTCTTGTTTAATTCCTCCCCCAAACGCTGGAAATTTATCTTCATTAAAATGACAATCGGCAAAACATGCCGTAAACATATCACCAGTTTGCGGTTCGAGGTATTTAATGATACTTGGTGACGTATACCCAATATATATTCCCAATCTCCGTTGTGGCCCCATTTTTGTTCTTTGTGGTGGGGGTGTTGGTATATAAACCGCACAACCAAATACTCGGATATGGGATACATCTGGCCTTTGCCCAGATGTTAATTAAAATGGGGAATATTCATGATATGCGCTTGGTCTTAATTGGACCAAAGCTGTTGCATGCAATATAGCATGTCCCCATATAGAAACTGAGAGTTTTGTTCTCATAATTAACGGCCTTGCAATAAGTTGCAACCTTTTAATTAATGACTCGACCATGCCATTTTGTGTATGGACATGGGGAACCAAATGTTCAACATCGATTCCCATTGACATGCAATAGTCATTAAAATCTTGTGAAGTGAATTCACCAGCGATATCAAGCCTTAGTTTCTTTATAATATAATCAGGAAATTGTGCTTTTAACCTGGTTAATCGTCGGTTAATCGTCGGTTATAATCTATCGATATTTCTGACTGATTATCGACAAACTTTCATTACCGTTCATTTAAAATTGACAGACCGTATCAGTCGGTAATCCGTCGGGTTGACTATATTCTCGACGGATATGGTTGTCGGTTTGTTTTTATATTTTTGTAGTGAATTTGTTATATTATTAAGTTTTTTTGTTTAGTATGTTCACGTTTTAATTTTAATGGTGGAAGCAAAAGAGATGGTGAAAGTTTTTGGATTTGTCTTCAAAATTAGTTATTCGGATTTTTGGAAGGAAGACGTAATTAACAAATTTTCTTGTGTCACTAGTTTTATATTTTCTGCTAATAAATGTTAGTCGGATCATGTTTGTTTATGATTTTGTGTTCTATTGATCGGGTAGAGTATTTTGGAGTTGATTTTGAAAATATATACTATTTTGGTTATGTAATTTATGTTGGCATTTTATACGGATCTGAGTGAATATCCACAGTTATATAAAAAAATTTTGGATATTCGAGGTGTTGGATATCCGAAAAATCTAGATCAAAACGGATCACATAATCAAATATCTGAGTAGTATGGAGAGGATCATAAATACTCTGAAATTTTTTATATTATTTGCTCCATAACCAGGACTCGTTAAAACCACCTACTTTAAAAGTTCAAACCACCTAGTTTAATAGATTTATTAATTCAAAAATACGGTAGACGTTATATTTAATTTTTTCGTCATAAAAGATTAAATTAAGTTTTAATTTTCTTCTTAAAAGTATATTAGATTTTTAACAAACGAATAAAATTAGTGACCAAAAAAAACAAACAAACGAATCGGGTGGTGACTTGCGAGATTTCCGGGGAAAACAAAGTCAACCCTTTTGTAAAGTTGACTAATTCCATTTACTGACGTGGCATACAGCTATACGGAACCGTACCTTCCCTTCTCGGACATATCGTTATCTTTATTTTTGTTCCTTTTAATGTATTTTCTCGTACATATATCAAGACATATTAACCATTTCGTACATAAAAAAGGAAATTTTATAAGATAAAGATGTATATGATGTCGTCAGAATGGATGACAAAGCTCTAACAAACATTGTCCTAACGTATCCTTTAACTATATGTTTCGTGTCGGCCCTTTATATTCTTACTTTATACATGTATGGACATAAACTAATTGAGGTGCGCATTATTCATTAGAATTTAAAAATTTTCTTCTAAATTTTCATATATGTGCATATAAATATTATAATTATTATTCATTAATTAATATAACAAGATTTCCACCTCTAACCATAAAATTATATTTATTTGACCTCACAACCATCAAACTATATATACACAATCATAGATAGCCAAAGTAAATAGATAGTGATATACAACCAAAAAAAAAGTATACAAAGAGAGATAAGAGAGTTTCAAGTTTTCAACAGCTTCTCTTATCATCCGTACATATCCTCTCCATAACATTCCATTTCAATCCTTAACTCTCAATATTTTTTTATTATATATAAGTAGGGATATAGTTTCTACTCATTTATAACACATATCTTCATAACATCTTTCTCTCTCTCTTTCTTTGTGTATATAAACATATATGCACATATACACGTCGTAGTAAAACATGATGGGTTTCGAGAAAATGAATCAGATGACAATGAATACAACAGATATGATGAAGAGTACTTTCAATAAGATTGGACCAATCAATACTCCACAGAAGAAAATAACAAGGAGAAGTGGGTCGGCTGTTGATGGCGGAGTGGCTACGGCGGCTGGAGAAGGAGATCGCCGGCGGAATCTCAAGACTCTCGATCTTAGCGGCATATCCTTGGCTTCTCTATCAGCCTCTTCTATCAACTTGGCTTCAATCTCCAAACTTGATCTCTCCAACAACAATATTCAGGTATGTCTCTAAATTATTTCAGAATATCTTTGAAAATGTTTGTCTTTTCAAAATTTACTTAATAATTTTTTAAAAACGATAATATATTCGTTTAGCAATTTAAATTATGTGTTAATGATATGTAGATCTTAAGTTGAGAGAAACAAAATCAAATTTATATTAGAGTAGTAGCTAGTATTCGTCGTGTCTTGATTTTTTTTTTTTTTTTCTTTTCTTTTCTTTTGTGGTTTTTTGAAGCTTGAGAGGTTAACAAAGATATAACAATTTTATTTGAGCCTTTGTGTTTTAATTAAATGAATTTAATTTAAAGGTAATGAAGAATGATGCGAGGAAACTCCCTCTTGCATATGCATGATTCGTTGTATTCCTTTAATTGTATTTTTGTGACTTTCTGTTTTGTTTCATGAAATTAAAATTAATTAAATTTCTATAATGCATACCATTATAACAAGACAGAAGGCTCTAGATTAAACAACTTTTTACCAGAGTTAGACAAAGATAAACAAAATTTTCAAAAACTTTAAAATCATCACTACTTGCATACATATATAAATATATATATTTGATGATGTAATAGGGAGGACAACGCATTACACACCATTTTTGTTTACCCAATTTAGTTAAGTCAACTAGAATCTTAGAAAGCATATTCGTTTCTATTTACTGAAGGTTTAAATGAAAAACTGCATCAGCAACTGAGCCACAAGTGTCCATTTCTTTTTTTGGAATTTACTATGTCATAAATATGAGTTTATCTTTAACATTTACTTTTCTTTGACCCTTATGTATTGAATCTGTCCTCTTCCACAAACAATAGTGTCAGTATATACTTTGATGTTTTAAAATTTTTACAGGTTAATTAATACAACATAAAATATCATTTAATTTAATTTTAATAAAATATCATTTATTATTAATAATTTAATCAATAAAATATTATAATACATTAATTATAATTTATAATACTAAATTTCTTCATAAAGACACCAAAACATCAATTAAAATAAAATATCTAAAATCTCAACTATCTTTATATATTATCTAAACAATACAAAATCAATTTTAAATAGTATTTGGGTAAGATAAATTAAATCTTACAATGAATTGAAAACTTTACTAGTGGGAGCCCAAAATAAAAAATTTACAGTTATAATCTTTAATTAATATTCCAGCTAGGACACCACATGCAGAGTCATGCCACGAGGCTCTATATCTTAATCATGCCTAATACTTTGGCATTTTTTGTGACAAAAAGTGACCACTATAAAATAAAATTGACATATACACTTTAACTGATGTTTTAGAAATTTTATTTCTTATTTTAAATAAAATGTTTGAATTGATATGCAAAATTTTAAAGTATAGATTTTCTTATAATTCATATTCTGCAATATAATTTTCTATCGAATAAATTAATTGTAATTAGCGATGTTTATGGAAAATGAATTATGTGTTTGATTACCAAAATATTTTCATCAATCAATCTAAAACAAGTGAATACATAATTTTATGTAAAGCGTTTTTTTATTTCTTGTGCAAATGTATGTAAAGCGTATTTTTATTTGTATTAACCATGTTTTATATACATGTACCACCAAAAATTGTATCACTCATCTATTTATCTATTTACTAATGCAGATAATTCCGGAATCTCTAGTAGCGAGAATGTTAAATTTGTGGGCATTGGATTTGCACTCCAATCAGCTCAAAACTCTTCCCAACTCCATTGGATGTCTTTCTAAGCTTAAGTCCATTAATGTCTCCGGAAATTATCTTAAATTTCTCCCCAAAACTATCGAAAATTGCAGGTAACACCCCCCCTTTCTTGCATTACAATTATCTTAATTAAAACCTACTTACCAAAACGAGAAATAAAACAAAACGCAGATCGCTGGAAGAGCTAAACGCTAACTTCAACGAGCTGACAAGGCTTCCAGACACGATAGGATTCGAGCTAACTAATCTGAAGAAGCTCTCAGTGAACTCCAACAAGCTTATTCTCTTACCAAACTCCATAAGCCACTTGACGTCACTTCGTGTGCTTGACGCGCGTCTTAACCGCATTGGCTCTCTCCCTGAGGATCTAGAGAATCTTGTAAACCTTCAGGTCCTTAACGTTAGCCAGAACTTTCAACACTTGACGGAGTTACCTTACTCCGTTGGATTGTTGATATCTCTCGTTGAGCTTGACGTTAGTTATAACGGAATAACGGTTTTACCGGACTCCATCGGCTGTCTCCGCCGTATTCAGAAGCTCTCCGTTGAAGGCAATCCCCTCGTCTCCCCACCTTTCGAAGTGGTATGTACAATTTTTTTCAATTTTTTTCTTAATAGTACAAATAACAGTAGTATATGTATGGTCTAGTAATATATATAAACGTATTAATAAGAGTTATATTAGTAAAATTAAATAAAAATGCATTCAGTAAAATGTTTATTCATGTTATATATATAGTAAGCAACGCAAGGATGAAATTTACTTGTAAATATTAGTTCACTTTCGTATATATATAACATATTAACATTTGTTCCATTCATTTGGATGAATTAAGAAACTTGAGAGACGTGAAATAGACAGTAAAAAAAACATATTATAGAATCATATAATTAATAAAGGGTTTTGATATAGTTTAATGTTTAATGATCTGTTTGTTACAACAGGTAGAACAAGGTTTGGAAGCAATAAAGCAGTACATGAGCGAGAAGATGACAGAGTCTAGTAAGAAAACTCCGATGACAAAAAAGTTGTGGGGCATTGGTAAGATCGTAAAGTACAAGACCTTTAATGGTCTAAGCTCTTCTCCGGGAAGGAGATCAACGGGCAGTCCCCGCCGTGGAGACGAGAGGGAAGGCTTCATAAACGTTTCAGATTACCGCCAAATCGATGGAATCGCCTCTCCACGACACGTGTCTCTCTTGAACCCACGACGTCTCTTATCTCCATTCTCATCGTATTTCTCTCCTCCTAGGTATTAGTACTTTATCTTCTACATGCGGTTTCATATTTTCTTTTCTGCGTGCTGCGTTTTCTCATTGTACATTTGTTTTTGTTTTTGTTTTTTTTTAGTGCTCTTTTCTCTGTATCATAGACTTTTGTGTGGCTTTTTTTCCTGCTGTGTTTTAGTTTCAATTTTATTGAATACTTTTGTACATAATGACCGAGTTATATAGTTTAGTTCGTGTATGTATGTTTGAAAATATACTATTGAGTAATCTCAGTGTATATGAGTAATTCTCCTCCTTGGTCTGAGTCAGCCAAAACAATTATGGGTTCGAGTCCTGACCAAATAACTGCAGACAAAAGGGTCATATTGGGATAGCTAGTAATTCATTTGATGCAGGTCACACAGTGGATGAAATCCTCCAATAAGCCTAGTAAAAGCAAAGTTGTTAGTGACCAGTAAGTGAACTTATTCATACTTTATTTTTTTAACACAGAAAAACAGATATATTATAGAGAAGAGTGATAAACAGAGATTTGCTAATCCTNTCTAGCAAATACTTAAGTTTAATTATGTCATTAAAGTACTTAAGATATCATCCAATTCAGGTAAAGTATAACTCATTAATCCTATGTGAATCATGCGCCACTACAAGGAAACACCTAAAAAGTGACGGAAAAATCCATCACGAATCCGTCAAGAAACGTAAAACC
>OVBE01013528.1:0-12652 GCA_900406425.1 Iberis pinnata | reverse complement strand
TGGGTAGGGATAGGTTTTTTTTTTTTTTTTTTTTTCAACGATCAAATGTTTTTTTTTTCATGGTTTTTTTATCGGGTTGTGAAAAGAGCCGAACCGAGTTTTCCGAACTGAATCGAAGATTTCACGAACTAAACTGAGCTACGTAGAGAAAAATCATCGACGCAATTTTTTTTTTCAATTTCGGTTCTCGGTTCGGTTCCGAGTATTTCAGACCCGAAATACCAAAAAATATAAAAAAATTTCGGTTCGTAAATATTCAGTAGTAATATTCAGTTCGGCAAAAAAAAAATTCACACCCGAAATACCTATTGGTTTATTTTTCATATATTTTTTAAAAAAAAAAACCCAAAAAACTGATAATAACCAAAGAACCGGAAAACCAAAAAACAACTGCAAATTAACCGAATAAACCAAACTTCAAAAACAAAAACCGAACCTAAAAAACCAAAAACCAATCTTTCGAGTATTCGGTTCAGTTCCGGTTTCGGTTGTATGAAATGCATTTCATGTATGTTTCATCTTTAATTCTTATTTGTGATAGTAAAATATAATGTTTTTAAAAAACTAAAAAATTAAGAATCTAAAATTGTTTAATTTAAATGTCAAATTATAATTTAAAATACAATTTATGAATTGAAATCTAACTTGTGAAATGAAATATNGGTTCAGTTCCGGTTTCGGTTGTATGAAATGCATTTCATGTATGTTTCATCTTTAATTCTTATTTGTGATAGTAAAATATAATGTTTTTAAAAAACTAAAAAATTAAGAATCTAAAATTGTTTAATTTAAATGTCAAATTATAATTTAAAAAACAATTTATGAATTGAAATCTAACTTGTGAAATGAAATATAAAAAAAAAAAATTAAGCACCAAGAGTTGCTAAACTATTGGAGGCACCATAATTTTTAATCTAACTAAAAGTTTCTTAAATATTAAATTCCATTAAAAAAAGGTTAAGCACCCTCCTTTGGTGCTTAACCATTGGAGGTGCTCTAAGGATCTAGGATATGACACACCTAAGATTTAACAGCAAGGATATGACTCACTAAGCTGAAAAAAGAGCTCTAGAGAGCAAACTCGTTTTTAGGGGAGAAAACCAAAATAAAAGCTTTGTTAAAATGAAGTGTACAAGAGCTTAGATAACCAGTTGCATGTTATAGAAATTAGAAAAAGCAAAAGGAAAAAGAAAAAAGCAAAAGCAAAAATAGCATAATAAAGTCTAAAATGAGTAAAATTCAAAGAAAAATTCACCTCCTTTCTTGTTCGTCTAAGGCTTCTTTTGAGCTGAATTTACTTATTTTGACCCTTATTTGATCAAACACTTAGGCAATTATGAAGTGTCCAACTTGTCTCATTAAAACTAATTCCAGAAAATCCATTGGAAAAAAATGGAACTTGGGAAAAAGAGTACAAGCTGAACAATTTCCTAAGGTTGATCAATGCTAAATTTTGTATGTAATTGGTTGTTAAGTGAGTATCTTCAAAGCTCAACTCAGTAAACTTGTCTTCCAAACTGTTTAAGACTTGCATAAGTGTTAAGTGTTGCAGCTAGCTTCTTAGCTTTGGCTCTTGAAATAATTCCCACTTGCATCTCTAAAGTATTTTCTTCTACAAGCTTATCCTCAGCTACAAGCTCTTCATCTCCTTGATCCAATGCAACCTCCTTAGCTTTAAGTACGTTGTTGTCCAGAATTGTATCAGGTGCACCCTCCAAGCCGCGAGACCCACCACTACCACATACTGGTGGCCGAGGCGACGACGAGCCGAACCCACCGCGACTCAGGACCGTTTATGGAGGCCACCTCAGAAGACAACGAGAAGGCGAGGAGGACTGCAAGGGTAGCCAAAGCTCATCTTCGCTGGCAGAAGGTATTGTATGAAGAGGGGGACAAATCTGCGAACCAGAGATTTTGTTATAGCTAGAGCGCGACGCGCCGCCATCCCCAAGCAGAGACAACTTGCCTAAGCCCCCCCCCTCCCTCGACACCGGATTTGCTTCTCACTCCACATGAACCACCACCAACTTTGGAGCCAAACTCCTCCTCCATGTCGAGAAAACCGCAAATCCATTTGATCTAGGAAAAATCCGCCTCTCGACTTCTAGCTACCGCCAACCTCTTTATTGGTGATTCTCGATCTGGACCTTCAAAAGTCAAAGTACAAGATTAGGATGAAGTTCCATGGGCCGACTGCTCCCTTTCAACGCCAGAATCGTTGAGGAGCTGCGAACTTGGCAGTTGTGGTGGAGGGATCTCCTTTTCTGAAACTCATAAGAGAGTTTAGAGAGAGGGAGTTAGAGAAAAACTTCGTTTATTGATATGTTTGTGTATGAGTTTCTTGTTTGTTTGTTTAAAACTGAAATTATCTAAAACCCGTAACAGAATAAGATCCCATCTATATGAAAACTTCACATCAAGAAGTTATATTATAGAAAAATGATTACTAAGCAGCCTTATGTTTTGGTTTAATACGATTCACTCTGGAATACAAGAAGACTCCAGCAAGCGCAATCCCAGTTCCTGAAAATAAAAAAAATAATGAGCTCCGAAAACGATTGTGAAGATGGGTTCACTAGCTGAGAAGTAAGTACCTAAAGCATTAACAAGCGAGACAGGTGTCCTGAAGAAGATGACAGAGCTCACGATAACCACGACACGCTTCACGCAGTTTCCTACAGAATGTGTAACCGGTGATACTCTCGCAAGGATCATGTATGATACTTGTTGGTATGCGTGGTAGCAGAGTGCAGCAATAAGAGACTGTGTATAGATATGTTGAACATTCATACCCTGAAACCATGTTGTTACTTAGGTACAAGAAACATTTGTATAAATAACATTGAGGCTTTGTTTGTTTCTATATATGTATGTAATATTCATAAATCGCATCTTATACAGAAACGAATAGCGCCTCAATAAACTCACAGCTGATTGGATGTATGAAGGAGTGAATTTGATGCCTTCAGTTAAAAAAGTCACAGGAGACATCAAAAAGAAAGACATTAACGTTATTATTGAAAAGAGTGTAATGTTGTCCAATGAATCCTGCCGATAAGAAAACATACAGTTAAATTCACATATTTGTTCAGGAAAACTGAGTTATCCCTGAGAACTTACATCTTTGTTAACCATGACTTTCTTACTCAGCACGTTACGATATTGGTTGGTCAAGTTCGAAGCCATTGCACTCAAAAACCCAACCCTGCCCACAATATAAGTACACAGTGAATATTTGAAGATAATGACAACCAATTTCAAATGTCACAATACTCTTGAGAAATTTACCAGTTGAATGAGGCCTCTGTAACTGAAGCAAGTGCAACTCCACCAACTATAGGTATAATGGAACCGATTACCCATGGAGTAGGCACCTAAGAAGAGAGTACAAATAAATTAAGCTTTAAAACTGAAGAAGCTATGTCTTACACAGATGAAACAAAGGATAGACTCTGTTCGTTTCTATAGTTGGATCAACATCCATATGTAGCATTTAAATGTTCGTTTTCATATTTGAATTTGATATCTATATATTTATTTGGATGAAGGGAAAACGCGCTCCAATATTTTCTCCAAACATGTGGAAACGTATTTTCTCACCAAAAATATGTAAACTATTTTCCCAATGTGTTTTCTCCAAGTTTTCATTCATTCTTTTACATATTTGAGATGTTGAATCTACTCTTTTCTTAGCATCTTATCTTGATATTTTTTATATTTTAGCATCTTGATATCCAAATGCTACATACTAATTTTGAAGTGACCAAATGCAGCATGTGGATACGAAAACGAACATCCCCATAATTGGGCGGTTAGAAACAAGAAAATGATACCAACCTAGTCCATAGAGAAGGACAGTAGTGAGTAGGTATGAGCAACATCGATGATCCCCGAGACAAGAAGGAAAAAGCACAAATCAAAAACAACTCACCTCCCCGAGAAACATAGCCGACAACAAAACAGAGAAGAAAGGTTCCATGGCTTTAATAGTATGAGTAAAGGAAACAGAGACTTTCCCAAGGCTCATGTTCGTAAATAGATTTCCAAGTGTGTGCACAACTGCAAGTGGCAAGATGGCCACAAGCTGTCAAATTAAGTAGAATAATATCAGAGTCAGTGGCAAATAAATAAGATTGTTCAAGGAACAGCAAAAATACCTGAGCACCACTTATCTTCGGCCTTTTGTACAGATTAAAAGCCCACATGATGCTTATTAGCACACTTCCGACAGCAAACTGAACCAAAGTGACTGTCATTGGGGCGTGTAGAGCTTTCAAAACCTGCAGGTATGGTTTTTTTCAAAAATAAAATCAGTTAAATAATGAGATTAAACTCTATCTTGTTAAACTATCTCACAGCATGAATCAAATTCGCAACGGGAGGAATCTGTATGATATGATCAAATTTCTAATTAGGGAATTTTTTTATTTAATTCATAATTCTTCATCCCAATCATACAACAGTGAGTTTACAAAACGAGAATATCAACTAACTTAAGTAACTAGAAATTTCAAGAGTAAAAAGCCTAAAACATTTAGAGCCCAAAAACAGTAAAACTACACAAGCAAGCAAAAGGAACAAGGAGGAGCCACTTTAGAAACCAACAGCGAGTCTATATCTTTAATTTTATAATTATTTCCAAAATTGTAAAATGATAATACTTTGAATCCCCTGTAAAAGCAAAATATTTGAATCCCAGATTAAATTAAGCAAGACGTACCTGTTTATTATAGATGTTGAAGTAGATATTGAAAAGGATCCATAAAGCAAACAACAAGCCAATCTCAAGAATCTTCGTTAGTTTTCCACTGTTATCTCCTTCCTCAGGAACTGCGGTAGCAGCAGTTTTGAAACGATTCGTGTCGAAAGGAGAGGAGACGGAAGGAACACCGGACCAAGCACGATGCGGTGAATCATATGAGGCGAGACACCAAGATCGACGTGAAAACCAATCGTTGATGTTTGAAGAGGAAGAAATGGTCGCGGATTGGCGAAGCGAGAGCCGCCGTAGTTTTAGGGGAGGAAGCGACGGAGAGAGGGAAAACATGGCGGAGCCCTGCATCGTCTCGGTGTTCGTTGGTAGGAAGGCGAATACTTTCCACGTGCAACTCTCAAATACCCAAAAGCCAGCACGATATATTTCTAACCTTGCCGCAGCCTTTTATAACTTGGCTGCTTACAATAAATGTCACTTTCTACAAGTTAAACAAATTAAATTTAAATGAATATTATTCTATATTTTTTTTTTTTTCTAAATTTTCGTATACAAGTTAACAAAATTATTTAAATGAATATTTTATTATGATATGACTAAATATTACGTTATGTGGTAATGTTTAGATTCACGGTTTACGTTTATGGTTCATAAGTTTCATGTATGATGCATAAAATCATATGCAAACTTTATAATTTACCAATATTACAAATGATTCATGTATGTGAATCATAATTCAGATGAATGAGTTTTTATTCACATTTATGATTTAGTTTCACATATGTATATTATAGTTCGTCGAAAGAATTCACAATCCACACAAATGTTTACAAGATATTTGATTCATTCGCAATCCAACTTAATATTCATATTTAACATATATGATACACAATAAACGTTCATATTTCACAAGTGTATAGAATAGTCACAAATCGCATTCATAGGTCTTATGGATGATTCATTAGTCACCTAGTTGATTCAAAATGAACGAGTTTGATCAAAAATTTGCAGACCTAGAACGTCTCAGAATGTGTAGAGTAGTTTTCTAACAAAACAATAAATTGCAAATCATAAACTTATACAAAAATCATAATTTACACCAGGCAAAAAACAACAACCTAGATCTCACCATAATTATTAGAACCAGTAACAAACAATTCAAACTCACCACAATCATACGCTCAAGGTAATTGCAAAGTCGTAGCTTTATGTTGTGCAAGGATTGCCGAAAATCAATTAAGATGGGGTAAGGGAGTTACTGGAAATCTACATTTGAGATAAATTCATTCATGAAAAGAAGAAAGAGCAAAGAAGGCTGCTCGATTTTCCCTGAAAGAGAAACCAACGTGATATTTTTCGGAAGTTGAAAGAGGAGAATATTTGACATGATAAACGTTCATTACTGTCAATTCACTGTCAATTTTTTTCTTTCTCTCTCTCCGTTTCTCTCTTTTTCCTTATTCTCTCTAGAGATCGTGACGAGGAGTGATTGAGCGGCGGCGTACGGAGGCCCCATCCCCTCCTTATGATCACGACCACCATGCATCGCGGCTATGAGGAACGCTGGTGAGCCAGACGCCGGCGATCCTACCTTGCATGCATCCCCGCCTCATCCACCCTCTCACCGGAGCTGGCGCATACTTCAGAATCACCGTCAACTTCTGGAGGCGAGTAGCAGTTGAACGGCGGCGACTCTTTGGCTAGTTTCGACGCGACGTTCTTCAAGAGGAGCGGCGGCTTCTCGGGGAAGGAACCTCAAAACGGTAGCGATTCAGATCCCGGAGGACTGGGCCGCCGTGTGGTGCTCTCGGAGGAGTGGGAACTTCTCCGGTTGAATTCGCGACCTCTCCCTCTCCGTTGTGGCTTGTTTCCTCTCCCTACCGGAACCCTACTCCCTCTTCCCGGATCCACCGCAGACACACTTCAGATCTGGTTCCTCTCCTATACCGATAGCGATTGATGATGGGCTTGGATCGTTTACGGCGACTGAGTCTCGGAACCGCCGGTAGGCCACCAGAATCAGGTGGTGTTCGTAGCCCAGTCACCAGCGGCGGCGGCGACAGATGGGTGCTCCATCAGCTGCTAGGGTTTCTAGGGTTTCCTTTCTTGGGCCCGGGTTAGTTTGGACCTTGGAAAGCCCATTTCGATTGTGATAGTTTGTTTGTTGGGCTTTTGTGTTTTGGGTTTTTGGGGAATTGGGCTAATGATGTATTGAGTGTTATATTTGATATAAAAGCTTATAATTTAATAGAAAGCATTTTATCAAAAAAATGTTCATTCATGTGAGAAGAAAAAGTGACTAGCCGGAGTGTTTTAGAATAGTAAACCTAAAAAGTTGAGTTAGATCTATATTCTAATTTTAGATATAATAATTTAATTATATACATTAATTTTGTGAAAAATTGTGATTTACGTAAGGTTATAATAATAATTTTCAAATCATATTTACTTTATAGGCATATTTTAAAAAGGTGCCGATTCTCCTAATTAAAATCATTTTTAGTACCTAGATAGCCAATTTTCTCTCGTTTTAATGTGGTTAGGGTTTAGTTTTGGATGTTTAGGATTTAAATTTAATATTTTAAAGATATTTTAAATTTTAGTATTCTTTGAACAAAAATATTTTTTGTTATATTTTGTAGCAATTTGAAAGTTTACAGTATTTTTGGAATGCATCCTATAAATGTGGTAGTTTTCAAAGTTACCCAAATAAAAATATTATGAGATGGATAAACGGCTACACTATATTATGCGTGTAATTTGAAATTTTCATATTTTATGTCATGATATTTTCAAGCTGTCTTTCATTTTACAAATGCAACACACATATTCATTTTTTCCAATTATTGAGTTTAGTTAAGATTCAACTTGATTTACAGAAGAAAAATTCCTTGAAATACCATAAAAGATTTTCAAAATTTTAAAATACTACAAACTTCCAAAAGTTAGGGTTTGGGTTCACTAAATAAAGCTTAGGGTTTAGATTTGAAGGGGGTAGAGTCTGGTTTTGGATTTTAGGGTTTAAATTTGAAGTTTTAAAGCTATTTCAAATTTTGTAATATTTTTGGAAAAAATGTGTTATTTTTAAAAATTTTGGAAATGCGTTCGATTTTTGGAATATATCTAGTTTTTTATATTTTTTAAAATCTTCTTGATCTAATGAATTTTTTTTTTCTTTTTCTTGTTGCTTAGTGGAAGAATCGATATTGTTAATATCATAAACCTTTTCTATTAATCACAATAAAAATAAAATTACGTGAGGAACAATTCTCATTACACTACAAAAATCTAAAACCTTTTACAACTCATGACTCACTTAACCTTTGTTTTTTCCCTATGCAACAGTATTTTTTAGTGTTTCGATATATTTCTCTTTCAATTATTTGAGTCGCTGTATATATTTTACAGTCAATTAATAATCAAAATAAAGTTTTTTTCTGAACATAGCATTGTCATTGATCAAAGAGAATTGATATGAATAAGGTAAAGATTAGTCATTGCTCGAAAGTATACCAAATAAGACCTTGATTCACAATATAGGTAGGTATGTGGGCCTCAAGTCCAACGCATGTGTTTTGTTCCTCCTTCTTCACCTACTTACTTTTCTCTCTATTTCTTATTTATTTTAGACTAATACCTGCATTATACGCATATTTGTGTTATATCTAATATAACATAAATCTTATAATAGATATTTTTATAATGGGTAATAAGATACTTTTGCTTAACAAATTAGAGATTTAAGTACTTATAATGTTAATATATCATAATTTTTTTGATTAATGCTGAAAGTAATCTTTTGTATGATTTCTAAATTAATTAACACTACTTAAATAAAACATTTTAAATTGTTTGAAACGGAAACATGTCAAAATAACTCTCAACTTTTAAATGAAGGACAACATAAATCTCAACTTTTTGTTAAACCTTTATTTTTCATAAGTCATTTAGAAATGAACTAATGTTGACTAAACCAATTGAACCTAATTTAAATTAACTATTATTAGTGATTAGAAAACGTTAGAGACTATTAAATTAGACTGTGGAGTACGAAGATGACAACGAGGATAAGATCGATCACTCCACAAATGATAAAAAGCTGTCTTATTTCATATTGGGAGTTCATAATAGTGTTGATTAGGATAGTCAACACGGGTCAACCATGCCCATTATAACCCGTTTAAAATTGGATCCATTTTGGATCTATATATATTTTAGCTCTCAGGTCCAAAGTAACCCATTTTATCCGTTTATGATGTTTTCATAAATTTTTTTAATTTAAATTATTTTTATGATATATTTTTTTTAAATTGATCTTGTTTTTATTGTCAGATGTCCATCTAAAATGCATGCTAAAATTGAAATGTTTTCTATTTTAGGTGCAATTGCAGCTGGAGAACAAAATGGTAAATGCATAGTTAAAATATTAAGTACCATACGTTTTAACCAAATTTTAACAAGAGCTGGGTCTTAGATTCATTCGGCTCAGAAAGGGAGCAAAAGGAAGCCAATCAAGCTAAAGGGCAGGAGGCTAATATCGAGTTAGGCCCAGACCGCAAGGTCTTTACTGGTGCAATAACATAATTGGCCATCGATGAGAATGTTGCGGCCCACTAGATACAAACCGTGCTTTCAATAGTTCCAAACACATCGTTGGATAGGACCAATGAGGGCCCAGGAATGGTGCGAAAAGGTTATTTTTTCTTTCATATACTGGAACAGTTGCTACTCGGGAGAAAAACACGGTTTTGCTCCCAATTGAAGATATTATTTCTCCTTTGAAAGGACTGGTGGCGAAAAACCGACTAAGACCAAAAAAAATTGATAAGGCACTCTCGATTCGTAAGAAATTTGTTAAGGCTTATTTTCAGGGACCCAAAGTTTTGAAGAAAGAATTCGTTCACCTTGGTGATCGTGCGAGCGTTGAGATGCTACCATCCCACTCAAAGATGGACGTTACTATGAGTGTAAAATCCGATGAATAAGTTAAGTGATTGCAGAAAAACCACCGACAAAGGAATAAATGATTCTGAGCTGGAATTGCCAAGGAACGGTAACCTTCTTGGAGGTTCAACACCTACAAAAATTTTGGCGCGCGATTTTTCTGGGGATGCTTTTTCTCATGGTAACCAAACAAACTCGGAATTTTTTTCAAAGATCTTCAAGCTCACTTAGATTATGATTTTTATTGTTAATTTTTATGGTCTCAGTGGTGGTTTAGCATTGTTACTTTTTCTTGTTTTGATTTCCNCAACACCTACAAAAATTTTGGCGCGCGATTTTTCTGGGGATGCTTTTTCTTATGGTAACCAAACAAACTCGGAATTTTTTTCAAAGATCTTCAAGCTCACTTAGATTATGATTTTTTATTGTTAATTTTTATGGTCTCAGTGGTGGTTTAGCATTGTTACTTTTTCTTGTTTTGATTTCCAAGAAATTTTTCATTTAGTATGTATTAATGTAATGGTTACAATTCATGGTAATAAAACTTTTCTCTTTCGTTTACTGCGACCATATTGTATATAAACGAAAATTTGTTTGGGAACGTCTAAAGAAAATAAATTCTGATAGAGTTGAACCATGGGCTATGATAGAATATTTCAACAAAATGTTTTATTCAAACCGCGTGGTCGGATCCGACTAGACGTTTCTTTCTACGATTTTTGATTGACGTGAGAATGTTGCGTGATGTACGATTTCCCATTTATGGGGAATTAGGTTACTTGGGTTGGACATTGTGGTCAAACTTATTTGTTGTCATTTAGATAGAGCCATGGATAACGAGGAATGGCAATCTATGTTTTCTCATTCCCCAGCGTAGTTTCTAAAGTTTCTATGGTCTCCCCTCCTTCTACCTGCGGATAAACGTCCAAAAAGGACTCATCCCAATTCCGTTTAGTCGGTAAAGAAAAATTTTGAAAGAACAATCCTGGAAGGATGGCTATGACAAAATTTTGGTCCCATACTTTCAATGGGAATTGAATAAAAAATTCCATAGGTCCTATTTCACGTTGGCGACGCGAGGAACAACTGAATTCTTCTTTAGCTTAGAGGCCCTAAAGGTACAAATTGACTATGCTCACTTATATAATTCGGCCTCGGCGGGGGATACAAGTCTTCTCACTAAATGCTTACGGGTAGCAATGGTTGATGAATAACTATATTGGAAGTAGAAAAGTCTTGTCTCATGGTTACAAGAGGGGGGAAAGAATACCAAGAACTTTCATGCATCAATAAAACAACGTTGAGCTCGTAACCAGATCTCGACTCTCATAAAATCAAATGGAATATGGATGCAGGATCAAAAAGATATTCAGACGGAGGCTACAACCTATTTCATACCCTACTCATGAGTACGAAAAGGGTGGATGTTGCTCGAGCATCAACACCACTTTAATGCTCTATTGCGACGGATATGAATGCTCATCTCATAAAGCCTACCTCCATTCATAAATCAAATCAGCTTTATTTTAGATTCAATGGGCTTATTTTATCAAAAGTATTGGCACATAGTTGTAAACCAAGTGATGGTCCTGATACAGGAAGGAAAATAGAATTTTTGATTCTCGTTTAAATGCGACAAACATTTTCTCCTGAAAGTGGACATACAAAAGGAGACGAAAATTTTTAGGCTGAGTAGCTTGTGTAATGTAATCAACAAAATTATTTGCAAATTTTTCTGTCAACTGCTTAAGATATTACTCTCCATTATCATTTAAGAATCAAAATCGGATTTTGTAAAAAGATGTGTGATTTTCGATGATATCTTCATGACCCATGAAGCTTTCCATGTCATGACTACTAAGAATAAATGTATGAATGAGTTTATGGAAATTAAGACGGATAGGAGTAAATCCTACAATCGAGTTGAATGGAGCTTGTTGCGAGCTCTAATGGTTAAGATGGGCTTTGCATAAAAGTGGATTTCCTGGATAATGAATTGTGTAACATCGGTTACCTATCATATACTCATTAGTGGTGAGCCAAAAGGTTTTATCAGGAAATCACAAAGCCTTCGACAGGAAAATCCGCTCTCTCCATATTTATTTATTTTATACATTGAAGTGCTTATAGCAAATATGGTTGCGCCAGATGAACAAAAGAAAATTTGTGGAATTAAGATGAAAAAGACATACTCGCCTTACCACATCCTCTATTTTTAGATGATAACATGTTTTTCTGTGGAGACTCCCTATCGTAGTGCGATACAATTTCCAACACTCTAACCCTGTATGGAGAAGCATCACGACAATGTATAAATCATGTCAAATCCATAGTGATGTTTGGAAATAAAGTCCCTCTCCAAGACTTGAATCTCCTCAAGTACTGATTGGGAATCTTGAATGATGGGGATGCTAAGAAATACTTGGGTATCCCACAACAACTCAAGGAATCTAAAGCACATGTCTTCGCCTATGTTTGAGGTCGTTTGAATATCCACAAAAACAGTTGGTCAGCTAAGATTCTCAAATTGTGGTTAAAATGTTATGATTAAATTGTTGGCATAAGCTCTTCCCACCTATGTTATGAGTTTCATTCGCCTACCAAAGAATCTACTGCAAAAACTTACCAGCGCGATTACAAAATTTTGAAGGAGTTCTAAAGGAGGACATGGAGGAATTCATTAGATATTATGGAAAAAATCATGTCTACTAAGGAGATTAGGAGGTCTAGGCTTTAAATCACTTAATATTTTCAATCAAGCCTTATTGGCTAAGTAGTTATGAATTCTTACACAACAACCGAACTCCATTTTAACGAGAATGCTAAAGGGAGATAATTATGTGGAGACTTTCCTTTTCAGGAAAAAATGTTGGTGTCAAGGCCTTAGGAGGATCCATCAAAAATATTTGAGTATGGTTAAGGAATGCTTGAGCATTATGATATTACTCAGATTTAATGCATTTTATTAGGCATTTATGCCTGCTAAACTTGTAT